>SJYG01001519.1:193717-205907 GCA_006410535.1 Litocranius walleri
TACTCTCCTTCTGGAATGTGTTTCTCCAGGAATTTCTCTTGTCAAAGCCCAACCTTTCCTTCAAAGACCAGCTCCAGCAGCACCCACTTTTGGAGACTTTCTTGACATGCTTCCATAACTCCCAACTGAACAGAACACCCCCAGCCCAACCCCGGCACTTCCTTTCAGGCTCTGTGATACTTCTCCTAGCATGTGTCTGTCTCTGCCTTCATGATGACTGTCTTGTGTGTTCCCCTTACTCACCACACTGCTCATTAAGGATAGGGTCTACTTTGGTTTATTCTCATCTCTCAGTTATGCTTGGCATGGTGTCTTTCACGGAGGGTACTCAGTACATGTTTTCAATGGAGCCGAGATTATTCCTATGTTAAAAAAAAATGAAGTTGCAGGAATGACTTGCTTTATACTTTTCATGAACCACCAAAGAATAAGCTAGCTAGAAGGAGTTCACTAACTACTCTGTTGATTAATTACTGAGTTTTGGTGACGCTTGCACCTGGCCTTCACCCATGCAGTTGAATGGCCTAGAGCATCTCTTTCCCCAGCCACACAACCATAATGCAGACCAACCCTCCTGGGCCTTCAGGGCTCGTTTCAGTCCTTACCTGCTCCAAGAAGTCTTCCCAAACCCCAGGTCTGACTTTGTAAGTGTGCCACCTATGCAGTCTCATGGAGCCCAGAATTTGAAGGGTGCCACATTTGGTGTCATGCTCCACTGTCATTGCCTTGAAATTCTTCATAACCTTTAACAAAGGGTCCCCACATGTTCACTTTGCACCAACTCCACAAACCAAATAACCAGTCCCGTGTGATTCCTCCTCCCATATGCTCCTGTCATGCCGTGCATCTTCCCTATCTTTGCAGTCATCACTCAGAATTTTCATTTACTTTTTACATCTGTTTGCTACCCTGTATGCCTCAACAGATCATAAACTCTGCAAAGGCAGAAAAAGAAAGTCTTGTTTATTGTTATATCCCTGTGACTCAGCCTAGTATCATATGCTTAATCAGTATTTGCTGATAGGACAAGTAGATGAATGGTTGAAGGAAGGAAGAAATTTGGGAATTAATAAATATATTTGTTCATCCATATCCTCTTGGGCAGCCAGAGCAGTGGGGGTCTTTAGTTTTCTGTCTTCAGCTGGGCTCCCATAGAAATAACAGATTTCTAGTACAGAAACTACTCCTGTTAAAAAGGAGGGTACGATCAGCTCAAGAGAGAGAATGGGCAAACTAGTGGCATGAAGGAAAAAGATTAAGCAACACTCAGCTGTTAATGAAGAAGGCACTAGCAAAAGGGCTAGTGATGTAGGTCTGTTTTGAAAATACACATGGGGGTCATGAAGCCACTATTGAGATGCTCTTGAGGGTAGTGGCTGAGCCATCCCCTGCTTGCTTCCCTGCATGTTTTCTGCTCACCCTGGATTCAGGAGGCATCTGTAGATGGCAGTCACTCACCAGACGGAAGCGTCTGTCACTGTCTGTATTTGATGCCGTATCATCCTCCGAGCTACTTTAGTGATCCCGGGGTTTCACTTTCACTCATGAAGGATGAGTACTTCAAGGTGTAGATGTGCTGGAATTTGATTTCTAGTTACAGTTCCCAGTCTGTTAGGGCCAATTTAAAGTAGAATTGAAAGAATCCTGAATCACGAAGTACATGAGTCAAAAGTATGATGAGTGGTTATTAACTCAGACACCAAGTTTTCTCCCTCGTAGCGTCCTTCCCTGAAGTCCTTCTTGAAGGCTTCTGCTATTCAGAATGGCAACTACTTCCCTGTCAGCAGCAGGAAGAGAGAAAGAAGTCCCCCCACCTCCAACTCCAAGAGTCTTGCCAGACCATCACTGCTACCCTCCCTGCTCTTCAGCAACACTGCTCGGAGACTCCAGGACAGACAGTGCTCAAAACCTCTTCCTGCCAAATAGCCTGGGATGAGTCACAAAGTGTTCCTAATCNCCTCCAACTCCAAGAGTCTTGCCAGACCATCACTGCTACCCTCCCTGCTCTTCAGCAACACTGCTCGGAGACTCCAGGACAGACAGTGCTCAAAACCTCTTCCTGCCAAATAGCCTGGGATGAGTCACAAAGTGTTCCTAATCCTCAGTTTTCATGTCTACAAAACAGGAACAATGAGAGTTCTACTCCATAAATTTGAGAGGATAAGGTGGAAAGTGCCTGTGAAAGGGACTTAGCACAGTGTCTCACTTATAGGAAACCCTCTGAATGTGAGTAATTATCAGCAGACCCACTTCGCTTCTGCACCGAAATGGATGTATAGAAATAAGGAATGCTTGGTATCAATCAGGAGTCAGCAAATTTTCCTCTAAAGGCTAGAGAGTAAACATTCCAGCCTTGTTCTTAGAACACAAATCTCAGTTCTGCAGTTTTGCATGAATGCAGCCATAGGCAATACACAAGTGAATGGGTGTGACTGTGTGCCAATAAAACTTTATTTACAAAAACAGACATTAGGGGCCAGATTTGTGCCCCCGTCCATAAGTCACCAATGCCTGGCTTTGAACTCTTGGGAGCCCCAATTAAGCGTAATAGAAAGACATGCAGACTTGTTAGGGGAAGACAAGAGGGGGCAAAGGCTAGATCCACACTATACTAAAGAACACAGAGCTGATGTTTTAAAGGAGATTGTTGAGTAAGAGATGAAATTATGTGGGTCAGTCCTCTAAAATACAAAGAAATACTCCAGATTGCTACTATGTAGAAGTATTTTATGTTATCATTACCTCATAAGCAGAAGACAATACTTGGAAGCAGTTTTAATTTTATTTCTCTACCACAATAAATTACAAGGAGAATCAGCATCCTTGTAGTCTCATAATATTGTTAAAAGTTAAAGGTAAGACAGTGTTTTCTGAAAACCACAATTTGGCAATATAGCTATGTATAATCAAATTATTTTCAAAGTGAAGAAATATGACTTACGGCAAGTAGTTCAGCTGTTGGGATTTATTTTTTTTAATTTCAGGATAAGTAAATTTTCAACGTTAAAACCAAGCCTGCCTGTTTTATTAGACATTTACTTTGGGAACTTGGTTTCCCACCCTGGGGCCCCAGAGGTTCAGTATTTCTAGGAATAAAAATGCCTGCAAACTGACTGGTAGACGTGCTCCCTGTCACTACAGCGCAAATGAAGCTGAGCAGGGGAACATATCTGTAGGGGTTTGACCAGAAAGGAATGGAAAGCATGTGGGTAGCAGAAGTCACTTTCTCTTTTTGTTATTAAAATAAAGAAATGACAAATGAGAATCCAGGAGTAATGTTGGACTCCAAAAAGGAGCCAATGGCTTAGTAACCACTCAGAACACTTGACGATTCACCAAAGCTGCCGAACAGGAGGGTGAGTCTGCTCCTTTGACAGCAGAGTGGCTACAGTTTGTGCTCCAAACAGGAAAGCAAAACACACTTCTGGGCCTTTCAGGATGCCTGCTCAGAAGAGCTCTTTGTAGGAAATTTACAGATTCCTAGCCGAGGGAGGACATTTAAGCATAGCACACAACACACACACACACACACACACACACACACACACACCCCTTATCAATAAAGTTACAAAGGAGCCCCACGTGCATTGGACATCGCATTGTACCTTGATATTTAAAATGGCTAGCCACTTTTAGAGCTTTTACAATTTAATCAATGTCAGTTCAAATGGATCTTGTGCTTTATCCACTGGAAATAAGAAATTAAGTCTGTCATCCCAAGGCCAGCTTCTCATCAGATTTCTCTTATTTTGTTGCTTTACAGTTTTCTCCTCGTCTTTGGGTGCTTGATTTTGTCAGTGTTTTCCACCATCCCTGAGCACACCAAACTGGCTTCAAGTTGCCTCTTGATTCTGGTAAGTGAAACATAAAAACAAATGTGTACATAAAGTTTACATAATATATGGACTGTCTATAATATTTATGCAATGCATTTTGTCCCACAAAAAGATATCTCTAGAAAAAACAAGAGTTTCTGTGTAGTATAAAAGTCTCAAATGTCACTGAAACATTTGCCCGCTCTTTTAATCTTTAGTCAACCCTCTAGAATACATGGAAATATTCCAGATTGCTATTATGTAGCAGTATCTTATGTGATTGTTGGTGGCTCAGAGGTTAAAGCGTCTGCCTCCGATGCTAGAGACCCAGGTTCGATCCCTGGGTCAGGAATATCCCCTGGAGAAGGAAATGGCAATCCACTCCAGTATTCTTGCCTGGAGAATCCCATGGACGGAGAAGCCTAGTAGGTTACAGTCCTCAGGGTCGCAAAGAGTCAGACACGACTGAGTGACTTCACCTCAAGTAGAAGGCAATACTTGGAAGCATTTTTAATTATGTTTCTCCACCACAATAAATTACAAGGAGAATCAGCATCCATGCAATCTCTCATAATATTGTTAAAAGTTACAGGTTAGACAGTGTTTTCTGATAACCTCAACTTGGCAATATAGCTACTATAATCGGCCAAGAACTGTGAGAATATAACACCTCATAAGAAAACATAAGGCATCAGGCTCTTTTCAACCAACAAACTATATTATGAATTTTGCTGCTAATGCAGTTACCTGGTGAGAAATTCTGCAGTTTGCTCTGTTTCCATTATGCTATCAATCCTCGACCAGAGAGAATTGCTCAATTCATTTTAAAATGGAAAAATACCACAAGATACTTTAGTCTGAATTATCCTGGGCCTTTTCAGCTCTTATCCATTCTATTACAACCGAACTATAGTGCTGTACACTTAGATCACAGCTGATCGAAAGTTTGGTTCATTGACATCCATTTTGGCCTACTCACCATGTCCCAGAGTATCAGACTTGACAGCCTCAGAACTGTCTGAATGAGCTATAAATTGGAACAACTTACTTTTCCGTAAAATTTGGTGGACTAGGGAGGGAAAGAGAGAAAGAGGGGGGTGGAGTAAGATGACTATGTGCCTTAATAAACAGAAATTGTTTATGCACAGCAATGAACATTTTATAAAGGAGAGTACTCTTGAAGACAGGAAGTGAAAAGCGTCAGCTCATATAACCTGGAGAGCTGCTCTTTTCCTTGCTCTGTTAGAGACTGGTTTGTGCATGGAGTTACCAAGCCTTCATCCAGACTCCATCCTACATGAAGGAGAAATCACTTTCGAACCTGGAGTGAATCTTTTCCAATTTGTTTCCATATAAATTGTACTCAGCAATATATTGCTAACATCAACGTTACTATTTCAAATCCCAGGCAGACAACAAATAGATTAAGAGCCCACTGGGGATTTGTTCCATTTCCAGGGGTTCCACTGGGGTAGAAAGTGGGCTTTTAACCTCATACACCAAGTGGTCTGAGCAATCCAGTCCTTGCTAAAGAGTTTCAAAATAGTTCAAAGAAACCTATGCTGTTAAAAAGGCAAAAGCTGGTTAATATCATGATTTTTAAAAGTTCCTGAGCAGTAGACAACTAACTAGAGTTCAGTAACTAAAGTATATGTGAATATATAAAAATGTAGATATTTTATACCTCTCATTGTTTTTTGCCAGTTTTATTGAGATATATTGACATATATTGTGTAAGTTGACGTATATACTGTGATGATTTTATATACATATATATTGCAAAATGACTACCACAGTAAACTTAGTTAACACTTCATCACTGCACATGGTTACCATTGTGTCTGTGGTGTGTGTGTGTGTGTGTGTGTGTGTGTGTGTGTGATGAGAATGCTTAAGATCTACTCCTTTATCAACATTCAAATATACAGGACAGGATACTACCTACAGTTACCACGCTGCATGTTAGACCCTCAGAACTCATTTGTCTTGTAATAGGGAGCCCATATCCTTTGAGCATCTTCACCCATCTCCCCCACTCTACCTGCACAGTCACCAGGCTACTCTGTTTCTGTGAGTTCAGGGGTTTTGATTTTTAGATCCCACATGTGAATGAGATCATGCCATATTCTCTGTCTCACTTATTTCACTTAGCATAAGAACAACCAGTGCTGTCACAATGTTAAGGTTTCTTGCTATGACTGAATATTATTCCATTTTGCATGTGTCTATGTCATGGGTAGATAGTTTCCAGGTCTTGGCTGTTGTGAATAGTGCTGCAATGAATATGGGGGTGCAGAGATCTCTTTGAGATCTTACTTTCATTTCCTTCAGATAAATACTCAGGAGTAGGACTGCTGGATCACATGGTAATTCTGTTTTTGGTTTTGTAAGGAAACGTCACACTGTTTTTCACAGTGGCTGCACCAATTTTACATTCCCACCAACCAACTGTGTAGGAGGGTTCCCTTTTCTCCATATTCTCCTCAACACTTATCCTTCGATTTTTAATTCGGCCATTCTCACAGGTGTGAGGTGAAATCTTACTGTGGTTTTGATTTGCATTTCCCTGATGATTAGTGATGTCGAGGGCCTTTTTGTGTACCCATTGGCCATTGGTAAGTCATCTTTTATCCCTCAGTCTTTTTTTTCTCCAATTCCCTTGGTTTTAATCAAGTCTATTAAGATACAATTTACACAGAATAATTAGCATGCATTTTAAGTGTCTACTTTCGTGAGTTTTGACAAACATCTATTGTTTGTCACGTATATTAGTTCCTTAGGGCTGTATAACAAAGTACGTCATATATATGAAATTACATATATCATTGTGTTGAGTGAAAGAATGAGGTATTATACAGAGTCTTGTGTTTGGCTTCTTATACTCAACATGGCAGTTTTGATATTCATTTGTATATTTTTTAATTGAAGTATAGTTGATTTACAATATTGTGTTAGTTCTGGCGTATAGCAAAATGATTCCAATATATATATTTTTTCCTATATTCTCTTCTATTATGGTTTATTAGAAGGTGTTGAATATAGTTCCCTGTGCTATGCAACAAGTAGGACCTTGTTGTTTATTTTGTATATGGTAGTTGGTATCTGCTGATCCCAAATTCCTAATCTATTCTGCTCCCCACTCCCCATCTCCTTTGATAACCATAAGTTTGTTTTCTATGTCTGTGAGTCTGTTTCTGTTTTGTAAATAAGTTCATTTATATCATATTTTAGATTACACATATAAGCACTATCATATGATATTTCTTTGACTTACTTCACTTAGTATGATAACCTCTGAGTGCATCTGTTTTGCTGCAAATGACATTACTTCATTCTTTTTTATGGTTATACTATTTCATTGTATGCATGAACCACATCTCCTTTATCCATTTATGTGTTACTGGACACTTAGGTTGCTTCCATATCCTGGCTATTGTAAACAGAGCTGCCGTGAACATTAAGGTGCATGTATCTTTTTGAATTACGTTTTTCTCCAGATAGGAGTGAGATTGCTGAATCATATGGTAGTTCTATTTTTAGTTTTTTAAGGAACCTCCATACTGTTTTCCGTAATGGCTGCACCAATTTACATTCCCACCAACAGTGTAGGAGTATCCTTCAGTCTCAAATGCCTGTAGCTCTAACAAAGTTGAAACCAGTCCTTTTATGTACATGTGGCCTTTGTATTGAGCAGTGTAGATAATCTCTGAAAGCTGTTGCTACTTGGCTTTCCAAAGGTCTCCTCTCTTTGTGCTCTAGTGATAAACTGTCAAGGTATACTTAAACAGAAGTATAATCTTAAAACCTACCTGAAAATAACTGGACTGTGTTGCAAGTCTAAGCTTTTACTGATGTTATTCTTTTCATCAGTGTTTTCTCCAAAGACTATGCTTTATTTGAACCAAAATACCAAGTATGACCTTTACTTCTTTTTTTATTTTTATTTAGTAATAATTGGAAAAGCATGCATATAATAATTCTTTTCACAGTTAGTTAACATAGTATATTAT
Source organism: Litocranius walleri (assembly GCA_006410535.1). Lineage (NCBI taxonomy): Eukaryota > Metazoa > Chordata > Mammalia > Artiodactyla > Bovidae > Litocranius > Litocranius walleri. The sequence continues at coordinate 201,543 of SJYG01001519.1, forward strand.
AAAAGTTCAGTCAGTTGTAGAATACTGAAAAAAGGCAAGAGAAATCTTAATTATTTGGAGAATATTATATTTATTCTTATTGCATGTATTTTAAAAACAATTAATCTGATTTCAAAGTCTGTCTACCCTCTGAATATCTAATCAAACAGAATTCATAGAACACAATTCTGACTGGCAATGTTTTTAGTTCCCAAGATGATGCATGTCTGAAGAATTGCCATCCAAATTTAATTAGGAATGTGTTTAAATGTTTGCAAAAATTTATAATAAAGTCACTTTTTTACATTTTTGGTCACAAATACAACACCAAAGGAGTAAATTTAGAAGACATATATAAGCTACATGTCACAATTGTATTTTTTCCAAAACTCTGTCTCATTTTGTTAACATTTCAGTAGATATACCCACATTCTAAATAATTCTGTTTCTGGTAAGTAAAAGACATTCACACGTCTAATAGGGAGCACCTTTAGGCAAACTGGTCCCTAGACAAGCATCCCATGGCCCTTCTTGACCCTCACATTTTCCCCTCATTTCCTTGAGAGCACCGGCAAGTTAGAGACAGGCCACAGCCTCCTCATCTCCCGAGGTCCCCTTGGAGTACTCCACTCTGTCCCCACCCCAAGGGGAAAATCTGGTTGTTGTCATCCAGACCTGCACTCGCCTACTGCATGTAAACCTGCAACTTACTGGCCTCAGTTACAAGCCAAATGGGGACCACAGAGCCCAGAATGAAGAGCATGATGTAGACTCTGGAGTCAGGACTCCAAATTCCACTTCTAACACTTTTTAGCTGAGTAATTTTAGGGAACCACTTCTCTATGCCTTAGTTTCCTCATCTGTTAAAAGTGGGTAATAACATCACCTGCTTCATAAAGCTGTTGTGAGGATTAAACGCCAGTGCTAAGCTCAGTGCAAAGAAGGCACCAAGTATGATGATCACTCCACTTCCACATGCAGTGGGGCCTGATGGGGGCCAATGAACCAGGAATATTTGAAAAGGGATGCATTTGGGAACATATCATACTTTCTTAATAGTAAAAAAAAAAAAAAAGTATCTTTGCAAGAGTTTTCTCACTGCAAACACTACATTACAGCAGCTCTTTACATCGACTTATCCCTCCAACCAGAAGTGACTCTGATGCCTACTTAAGGCTGGCTCACGTGCACAATAACCGTTTGTGTTTGGTGATGAAGGAAACAGATTTTGACTGCTATAGTTCCTGGTGAATGTGCCTGATGACCATGCTCGTGGCTGTTAAAGCTCTCTCTTCATTGTCAGTGGGCGAGTGGAGCAGTGTGAGGGACAGCAAGGATCTGGGGGACAGGCTTACTTGGCCCACATCCAGGACAGAACCTATGAGCTCAAGAGGACAGAGCAAAGCACCACGGACAACAAAAAGCTGGTCGGAACTAAATGGAACTAGCATTTAACTACCTTTCACATATGAGGCTCACTGATTTCTTATTAAAGCAAAAGACATTTTTGCAATCTTGCAATATGAGCATCATTCCTCCCATTTTACCACACTAAGTGTAAGACAGATTTCAGGCTGTACCCCAGACCCAGCTGCCACCTCGCGCTCCCTTCCCCCTCAGCTGAGACCAACAGGTCAGCCCAGTGAGTCTGCCGTTGTTCAGGAAAGCTGTGCCATCCAAGTCTTCCCTGTGGTTCCACATATGCCAAGAGTGAGTCCTGAAACCCTTTTATTTAGATTAAGTTCATTCCTTTTTTCTTAAAGAGTCTGTTTGCAAAGTTGTCACAAACGGGAGTATTCCTTCACGCCACTAGCAGTGCTTTGTATCAAAAATTGCAAATCCGATTTTGTGAACAATCAACAGCTTCCATCTGGGGTGCCAGCAGTCCCGGCTCCTTTGTGCAGATGACCTGAGCGCCTACTGGTAAATGGAGCTCTCCTGTTTTCAGTTAAACTAGTGTGGGAAGTTTTGTTCCAGTTTGTATGTTTCTGCATCTAAATCTCACCTTCTTAATAGCAATGCTGCTTGGAGCCCAATTCCTCTCTATTGGATAACCTCTTGTCTTCCACAGTAATTTTAAAGTATTCATTTTGGCCTTTAAACGTAAACTCTTCAACGTGTTGATGACTTGTACATATGTCATGCAACACTCTCCCCTGATGACCTCTCCTCTTAATGAAAATGATGTATACTGTTTGCAAAATTTTCACTGAAGGTGGTCATTTCTAAGATGGCTGACCCATATGCAGTAAAAAGAACATCATTATTAGTTTCAGCAAGAAGAGAATGTCTCAGTGTATTTGCTCCTCTGTCCTCCCACTGGAGAAGGAAATGGCAACCCACTCCAGTATTCTTGCCTGGAAAATCCCATGGACGGAGAAACCTGGTAGGCTACAGTCCATGGGGTTGCAAAGAGTCAGATACCACTGAGTGACTTCACTTTCACTTTCCTCCTGCTGTGTGGGGAAGACTCCCAACCACGATGGATTGTGCTGAGCATCTGGACAAAACTCAAACACATGGTCAGAGATCCAGGCTTTCCCGAACATCTGGCTGTTCGGCACCGTCTGGATAGAGCATACGCATATTTGCTGGTTGTGCTCCATGTCGCAAAGCAAACATGGGTTTGCTGTTTCTGTGCACAGTGAATCAGTTCCTGAAATGTGTACAAATCCAGCTTAGGCAGATCTGATTATATCTTCAGTGCACTAGTGGAGCTTACTACTTAAAGAAAATCTGTAGTGAATCCTTTTGTAAAGTGAAGAGTCCCCTTGAAAAGCTAATAACTACATAATTAATCTGTGTTACATGTTTGCTCTCTTCCTCTAATGTGGGTACATGTGGGTTTTTTTTTTTTAATCACTTTAAACTACCCATTATATAACACTGTACTGAAGAATTAGGTATGTTGCTACCATTTCCCATCTATTCTACTGGCAGAGGAAAAGTCAGCCTCAGAAACATTTACCAGTCCTTCCAAAGTAGAAACACTTGCACGTAAAATTATGTAGATTTGATGTACAAGATGACATTGCATCTTTACATTTAAAGGCTGGCATGGACACTGTAAAACAGGATAACAACGTCAGGACAGGGATCCATTCGAAGGTCTTCAGTCTTCTGTGGATAGAAGATGTGAAATGATCAAAAGTGAGGAATGAGTGATGCTCCTTTCTGTTTATGACATCCCTGTCATGTACCACAGAAAGCAAGCAGAAGATCCCAAGAAACACTGAAAACTGCAATTATTTTCCTTTGCTTGTCTTTCATCACAGCAAATGCAAATAAACTTTAAAATGATTCATGGAGACTAATGATCTTCATCAATCTGCTGATGACTGAAAAGAAAAAGCAGGAGCAGTTTACACCTACACTGAATCTTCACTGGGGATAATAACAGAGTAGGCGAGGCACTCTGTGAAACGTACTTGAGATTCAGAGGGAAGAGTTGTTCAAGTTGAAGATAATGGAATTATGCCCAATCAAGACCATGTCTCCACCCACAATTAAGGCAGTCAAGACCTTCCACGCTCCCGAGATGTGAACGCCAGGGTCTTCACCAGGGTGTCCAGTGTGTGTCACAGACCTGATCCACGCAGCTCCGTGTCTCGACATGACGAGCAGCCCTGAGCCAGGCCGCTCTGATGTCAGCAGCTATGTCCTCTAATCACAGAAGCTTATTCAGCAGGAGGCGCAGTGGGGAACATGGTGGTGTTGGAAGCACTAGAGGGTGGCTAGAAAATAGCAGAGTCCAGGAGGGGCAGCAACTTGCCTTACCATGGTCCCAGACTTCAATAATTTCTATCGTTTGAGACCTGCTCGGACACCTCCTCCTGCGGAGAATGAACGGGCTCTTCCCTCTGACCTCCTGCAGCACCCAAGTCTGAAGGTGTGTCTCCTCCCTTCTCCATGGACGCCAGAGTGTTTCCACAGCTCCCAGCATGGATGAAGTTTTGAGGGGGAAGATCAGGGCACAGCAGTAAGCAAAACAGCAAAATCTCTGTCCTCATGGAAAACATAGAGTAGACAAGTTAGCAAAACAAGTGTTAAAAATAACAGTAGGAATAAAAGAGAATAGATAATTACGGATTGTTTCAATTGTGTGTTCATACAGGTCTGCCAAGAAAGATAGACCCACAACAGAGGCTGCAGTGAGGTGAGGCAGCCAGCCCTGCAGGGATTAGAGGAAAGAGCTTTCCTGGTGGATGGAGCGGGGAGGGTAGAAGCCCTGGCAGGACTTCACCAGCTGAGCCTCAGGAGGGTGAGAGGACCAGGCCAGCTGAGGAAGAGAGTGATGCAGGCTGGGGAAACTGAGGCATCGTGGGCGATGACTCAGCAGCAACGCCTAGTAAAGCGGGATCTGGTGGCAAATTATCAAGAAATCTT
>SJYG01001519.1:206918-219299 GCA_006410535.1 Litocranius walleri
GGCTGATGGTTTAACTGCACAAGATTAATGTTGAAACATTCGCTCTCTCATGGATATGGCACCAAAATTAAACCCTGAAGCAGTGCCTGACTTGGAAGAACTGGATAGAGCAGGAGAGTCACAAAAGTGCAGCCCCCTGGGAACCATCAGCATTGTTCGTGGAAAACCTAATGGAAAATAACAGAAAATCTAATGGACTACAAGGCAGAAGCAAGGTCTGGTAAGCCCAGGGTAGGAGTGGACTGGAACCAAGGACATGGCCCCTAGAGGAATACAAATTGCAAATCCTGTGTGATTGGACAGGGCCCCGCAGACAGTTGTGGGAGAACTGAGACCCCCTGCTGCTTGCGGGGTACACCCCGTTTCAGATGTTCCCTGCCTGTCTAGGCTCATCTACCCTTGGTCTCCTCACTGCCTCTCTGGCTTAGACCCATGTCTTCCTTTGACCTGTGTACCCCAGTTCTGGATGTTCCGGTTGGTCTCTGATCCTGAATAATTCCACGGATTTCCAGAAATTTCCTTGGATCCTGCCTCCCTCCTGTCTTCATTGCTCCAGGCCTGGTGCCTTAATTCACTGCAGTTTTAATTCAGATAAATGTGAAGTGCTTCCTACCTTCCAGCCCAGGGACTGGAGCCCCAGACATGAGTTAGACACCACCCTACCCTGGTAGCAGACCCATTAGCATATTCCTGCCTGCAGCCTCTGACTGATCAAGGGAAAATGAAAAGCCTTTAGATCATGGGGCTATAAAGAATAAATGATGAAACTAGGAGATGAAAGAAAAATGGGTTAATCTGACGTTTTTTAATACTCAGTTAAGATATTTGGCCACCTGATGGGAGGAACTGACTCATCTGAAAAGACCCTGATGCTGAGAAAGATTGAAGGCAGGAGGAGAAGGGGATGACAGAGGATGAGAAGGTTGGATGGCATCACTGACTCAGTGGACATGAATTTGAGTAAACTCTGGGAGTTAGTGATGGACAGAGAAGCCTGGTGTGCTGCAGTCCATGGGGTCTCAAAGAGTCGGACACGACTGAGTGACTGAACTGAACTGAAGGTATATGGACATGAGAGAATAAACCTATCTCAAGTCATTGATTTCTCATGAAAGTCACAGATATGATTACCAAAAGCTACTTTCGATATAGGTCTACAGATCACCCTTATATGGGGAATTTGGGGTTGGAACTATATAAACCCAAAGCTGGAATCAATGAGGTGGCCCCTGTTCCCATACAACCTACATCTCACTCAGATATTGAATATTAAGTTGGAATATGGGGGTCTTCTTACCCCTGCAGGCCTACATCAGGGGTCACAGTTAAGGTAAAAAGACACATCAATGCTTTTGCAAAGTAGAGAAAAAATTTCCAAGCTGCAGATGGCCGTTTGACAAACAGCATTACAGGCTGGATTCCAGGAGAAGGCTGCAGGCCTGACTTCCTCTGGGGCTGGAAATCATAACGAATCTACAGATCATCATGAAAATGGAAAACAGAAGTGAGGCTTGCAGGTGTCACAGGCCCTCCAGCTGTGCCTTACTGGAGGCTGCAGGCGATTTGTGCTGAAAGGGGAAGCCTAGAAGCCCTCCTCTCGGGAGCCGAAGCACCTCAACAAAGATGCCCTTGGGTGGGGCCCAGACTGAGGGGAACACCAGCCCTGGGTGGTCAGGCAGGAGGGAGGACTCACTCTGCTCCCCCCCACCCCTAACTCTCCTGAACTTTATTTTCTTAAATTAGATGGACTCAGGTACTTATAACCATCAAATGTAGCCTTCAAAGTAAAGAAGAGAGACTTCCCTGGTGACTCAGTGGTAAAGAATCCTGCTTGCAATGCAGCGGACACAAGTTCAATCCCTAATCGGTGAAGATCCCACACACCGCAGAGCAACCACACCCGTGCACCACTGCTTCTGAGACCATGCTCTAGAGCCCACGGGCTGCAACTACTGAGCCTGCCTGCACACCTAGAGCTTGTGCTCGGCACCAAGAGAAGCCACCACCGTGAGAACACCGGGCACCACGACAGAGAGTAGCCCCTGCTCCGCGCAACTAGAGAAAGCCTGTGCTCAGCAAGGAAGACCCAGTGCAACCAAAAATAAAGAAAGAAAAATTAAAATTAAAAAAGAAGAGAACAATCCCAGCCTGATCAGAAGGCAATGCCTGCACACCTAGAGCTTGTGCTCGGCACCAAGAGAAGCCACCACCGTGAGAACACCGGGCACCACGACAGAGAGTAGCCCCTGCTCCGCGCAACTAGAGAAAGCCTGTGCTCAGCAAGGAAGACCCAGTGCAACCAAAAATAAAGAAAGAAAAATTAAAATTAAAAAAGAAGAGAACAATCCCAGCCTGATCAGAAGGCATCTTGCACACTGCAGGCGGGGGATGGGGAAACTCCTGCCTCTTTGGCCTCTTCGAGATCATGATGGTAATAACTGGGGAACTTGTGACTTGATTACACATCTGTGAGTATGGGGCCCCACTTGGTCAACCCATCTGGGTCTCTCCTGCAAGCTTCTTCCTCAGTCACTTTCTGGCTTTGAACTGGGGTCCCCTGCAGTGTATAATTTTGTCCTCAGGGTCACTGTAGCCAGGCAGAGATGAGCATGCCCCCGCACTCATGCAGGCGATGTGTGAGCAGGCTGGGAGGCTTGTCTGTTCGGAGAGCCCAGGAAAAGAGTTGTAGGCTGGGGTCAGAAACAGGCAGCATCCAGCCAGGATGTTAGAGGACAAATGATTCCTTAAGGCCTCTCTGCATCCTGAAGGACATCTCGACCTAAAGTTGCTCATCTATCTATTCATCCATTTATTCACCCATGGAATATTCTCTCAGCACCTCCTGGGAATGCTCTGAGCTGTAGGCACTATCCATGTCATACGCCAGCTGTATACTTGACACTTACAGTCCCCACTCTGTCTGTCGAAGTTCCGCAAAACCATTTTTCTACTTAAATCAGGTGGAGAGTTTTGAGTATTATGTACATGCAGTCCCCTTTCTTCACAGTCCCATGATGCAAATTGCCTGAGATGTGATGATCAACTGGAGAAGGTTATGGCAACCCATGACTTGAGTTGGCAAGCCATGTCCATGGAGAATCCCATGGACAGAGGAGCCTGATGGGCTATCGTCCGTAGGGTCACAAAGAGTCGGACACGGCTGAAGTGACTTAGAATGGATGATCAATTGGGTAATGATGTCAGTGTAACATGGAAGTTAAAGATGAGTTTTCTAAACTAGCAGCAGCTGAACATAGAGAAGATCCCCTGGAGTAGGAAACAGCACCCCACTCCAGTATTCTTGCCTGGGAAATTCCATGGACAGAGGAACCTAGTGGACTACATTCCATGGGATCACAGACTTGGACACCACAGAGCACACACCCACACACTCATGCATGAGTGTGAAGCACATTAGCTGGGCTGAATACAGCGAGCCTGGAGGGGTCTGGTCACATTGTTCTCTGTTTTGGACATGTGCTCTGCCTTAGAAGTGCCCATAGCATGACTCTCTCTAGTCTGTGCAGCCACACAAAAGAAAAGGGATCCATCCTTAGCACCACATTTTGTGAGAAGCCTGCACCTCTCTACCTGTGCCTTGTGATGCGGGGCCCTTGTCTCCAAGCCCAGCGGCCTGCATCCTCTCCACCCTCCCCATCAGGCTCTCTCCACACTGATGTGAGGGCCAGGACTTTCACAGCATCTCCCTGTTAGAACTTGACATGTCTTTTTGACTGTACTGGTATCTTATTAGGTTTGTTGTTTATGTAAAATCTCTGTTGAGAGAGTTCCATAAGATCAGAGTGATTTCAGTTCAGTTCAGCTTAAGTCGCTCAGTTGTGTCCAACTCTTGAATTGCAACCCTGTGAATCGCAGCACACCAGGCCTCCCTGTCCATCACCAACTCCCAGAGTTCACTCAGACCCCCATCCATCGAGTCAGTGATGCCATCCAACCATCTCATCCTCTGTCGTCCCCTTCTCCTCCTGCCCCCTATCCCTCCCAGCATCAGAGTGGTTTACCCTAGCTCTAATTTTTTAATTAACTTATTTTTTATTGAAGGATAATTGCTTTACAGAATTTGGCTGTTTTCTGTCTTAAGAAAGAAGAATGGAACTAAAACCATCAAGCTTCCTGACTTCAGGTTATACTAAAAAGCTGTAGTCAACAAGCAGTATGGTACTGACACAAAAACAGAAATATAGACCAATGGAACAAGATGGAAAGGCCTAGCTCTATTTTTATCATAAGGCCTGATTTTTTATGGAGCAAGGTTACCTAAAACCTGGCTTTTCATCAGTGCATTTATTTTTTAATTGATATATAGGTGATTTGCAATGTTGCATTAGTTTCAGTTCAGTTCAGTTCAGTTGCTCAGTTGTGTCCAACTCTCTGAGACCCCATGGACTGCAGCATGCCAGGCCTCCCTGTCCATCACCAACTCCCAGAGTTTACTGAAATGCATGCTCATTGTGTCAGTGATGCCATCCAACCATCTCATCCTCTGTCATCCCGTTCTCCTCCTGCCTTCAGTCTTTCCCAGAATCAGGGTCTTTTCCAATGAGTTGGTTCTTCGCATCAGGTGGCCGAAGTATTGGAGTTTTAGTTCAGTATTAGTCCTTCCAATGCATACTCAGGACTGATTTCCTTTGAGATTAACTGGTTAGATCTCCTTGCAGTCCAAGAGACTCTCAAGAGTCTTCTCCAACACCACAGTTCAAAAACATCAGTTCTTCAGTGCTCAGCTTCCTTGGTGGCCCAGAGGTTAAAGCATCTGCCTGGAATGCAAGAGACCTGGGTTCGATCCCTGGGTCAGGAATATCCACTGGAGAAGGAAATGGCAACCCATTCCAGTACTCTTGCCTGCAGAATCCCACAGAGGGAGGAGCCTGATAGGCTACAATCCATGGGGTCGCAAAGAGTCAGACACGACTGAGCGACTTCACTTTCAGCCTTCTTTATGGTCCAACTCTCACATCCATACATGACTACTGGAAAAACCATAGCTTTGACCAGACACACCTCTGTTGGTAAAGTAATGCATTAGTTTCAAGTATGCAGCAAAATGTTTCAGGATTCAGTTATGTTATATATATACATATATATGTATGTGTGTGTATATACACACATATATATTATTCTTTTCATTATGTTTGTGATAGGATGTTGAATATAATTCCCTATGTTATACAATAGGTCCTTGTTGTTAATCTATTTTACATATAATACTGTATATATCTTAATCCCAAATTCCCAGTTTATTCCTCCTCCTCTTTTCCCCTTTATAACCATAAGTTTGTTTTCTGTCTGTGAGTCAATTTCTATTTTGTAAATAAGGTCATCTGTAGCTCTTTTTAGATTCCACATATAAGTGATATCATATAACTATTTTTCTTTCTGACTTACTTCACTTGGTTTCATAATCCTGAGGTCCATCCAAGTTGCTGCAAATGACATTATTTCATTCTTTTTCATGGCGGAATAGTATTTCACTGTATATATGTACCACATCTTCTTTATCCATTCCTCTGTCAGTGGACATTTAGGTTGATTCCATGTCTTGGCTATTGTCAACAGGGATGCTTTGAACGTAAGGGTGCATGTATATTTTTGAACTAGAGTTTTCCCCACATTCATGCCTAGAAGTGAGATTGCTGGATCATATATTAGTTCTGTTTTTAGTTTTTTAAAGAACCTTCATACTGTTCTCCATTGTGACTGCACCAATTTGTATTCCCAACAGCAGTGTAGGAGAGTCTCTTTTTCTCCACACCTTATCCAGCATTTCATCAATGCATTTATTTCACTGTGGCAAAAAAGTTGGTATAAGTAGATGAGACTTTATCCATTTGCCAGTCCAGAAGTACATGCTGCATTCTCCTTGATGTTATGGTCTTTTTCAGTGAAAGGCATCAGTGTGTCCTTAAGTCATAGGATGACATGGGAGATGTCACTCTTAGGTCACATAAACCAGAGGGATAAAAATTGTGTCAGATGATGGTTTATTCTTCATCCAAAGTTTCTTACTCTCCCTTTTCTCAAGCTATATTAAATCTTTAAGCTTTACAAACCTGTTCGTGAAAGGTTCATAATTTTTTTAGTCAAAATTTTAATAAAGAAAATTTGTATGCAGTTTAGATAGAAAAATAATGTTTCTGCAGATAAAAACAAATTTTAAGACTGTTAGAGAAAATTGAGAATATGTTATTTAAAATATAAGACAATTTGATTTAATAACAATAAACCTAATGTTTCACATTAACTCTGGATTTTGACATCTTCTCAGTATGTAAAACCTATAACATTTATGTTCTATCTTTATCTGCCTTTAACATAAAGTAAAATTCCAAATAATTTTTAGACTTAGAAGATGCAGTTCTTAACCTTGCCACACATGACCTTCTTCCCACATCTCTCTGGTCCTTCTGTATCTCTAGGCTTATTTCTACATGGATTACCCTTAAAGATGTCCAACAGGCACACACACACACACACACACACACATTCACAGTCATACTTTACACTCCAGCAATAGCGAACCATTCATGCTTTCCAGGAACATTGCCTCTATATTTTCATAAATGGATTTTTTCTACTTGAAAGCCCAGTTTATACAACTTTCCTGTTCACCACCACCATAGTAATTGTTGCTCACCTGTTAGGTCTTGCAGCCACTGCCTGGAAGTTTTCCCTGACCTGCCATCCCCAGGAATTGTTACATTTCCTCCCTCTGTGTTCTGGGATGCAGAACAGCTCCCAGAGGACAGGCTATAGCAGTGGATGGTCAATAACAGCATTCGTTGTATCCAATAAGATCATCAATTTCCAAACATTTCATTTCTGCTATACAGAAAACTACCTAAAAATTGGGACCTTATGCTAGTAGTCTCTGTATTTCCTAGCTTGTACCACAGGGCCTAGCAAGTAGCAAGTGCTCAAAAAACGTGTGACCCAGCTGCCCAGCCCAAAGAAGTTGCTTATATACTCCACATGCAGCCTGTTTTGTCAGCTCTATAGCATTATCATGATTTTTTTTTTTTTTGCTTATTTGTGACTGTGGTTTCTGTCCCCAGAATACAGGCTCCTTAAGAATGGGTCTTTCTGTGCTGCTCCATGGCAAAACCAATACAGTATTGTAAAGTAGAATAAAGTAAAAATAAAATTAAAAAAAAAGAATGGGGCTTGCCCTGTTCATCACTCCCACCCCAATGTCTGGAACAAAAACGTGCTCAATGATGGGGAGAAAAAAGGTGCAAAATAAAACTGTCAACTGTGCAAAACAAATGACTAGTTCCAGATATTAGTGTATAAATTCAGTGCCTCCATGAAGACATTAAAATATCCTGGCTCTAATTAATCTTTTAATTTTAGCAGTATAAAATTCCAAAAATAATTTTTCATCCTTTCGAAGATCTATAAAGGCAACTATAATTAAGTAGTGTCGGGCACAAGTTTCAAGATCTAAAGTAAAATGATTATTTGTTAGCTTTTGCCTCTTTTTTTCCCCACTCATCCTCATCTTCTGCTGAGCTTCAGTTGCCCTTCTGAATCTGGGATCATCAAATATTTATGTTATTAAAACAAATACTCTTGCCTAATATCAAAGCAAGTTGATCACCAACATTAAAGAATAATCATATAATATGAGTCTGTGCTGCTGCTGCTGCTGCTAAGTCGCTTCAGTCGTGTCCGACTCTGTGCGACCCCATAGACGGCAGCCCACCAGGCTTCCCCCTCCCTGGGATTCTCTAGGCAAGAACACTGGAATGGGTTGCCATGTCCTTCTCCAATGCATAAAAGTGGAAATGTAAAAGTGAAGTCGTTCAGTCGTGTCCGACTCTTCGCGACCCCATGGATGGCAGCCCACCAGGCTCCTCCATCTATGGGATTTGCCAGGCAAGAGTACTGGAGTGGGGTGCCATATGAGTCTGTAGCCAACATTAAAAATGAATAGGGTTATGTACTAAGAGAGAATTACTGCCATGACCCAGTCAGTTACTCAACACTAACATATTTTAATTATAAATTCATTTACCAGTGACTTACTCCTTCACTAATGAATTTTAGAGGCAAAAGCAATAGGGACTAATGCCTCTAAACAGCTTCCTACGATAGTGTTTTAGATCAACTGCACCTATTCAAACTAAGATATTTTCATCACTCTCTCCTAGACCTCATGCAAAGCATTATTTATATTTCACTTTTGACACAATTTTTTAAAAAACATACATTAAAAATGCATTTCTTTAGTATCTACTATGTTCTAGGCTCTACACCCTAGTTTCCTCCCTAATCTCATTTGGATTATTCTGTTTTCTCCCATTTTTAACCTAAAGTAAAATTTCAAATAATATTCTGAATTAAAAGACCAAGTGTCTTGTCTGGAGAGAAAAAGAATCAAAAGTGAATAAGAGAACAAAAAGTAAGCAGAATTAAAGATGATTTGAACCATAAATACGATGACATAACAGAAATGTGTAAAAGAACCACTGGTTACAACAGAGGATGTGACTATCTCTCCACTGCAAGATGAGGAAGGCTCCAGAGATGGGGCCCTTTAAGTGAGATTTAGAGTCACAAAGACCTGAATCAGTCTGGCTAAATTGTTAGGGTCCAGGTAGACAGACAGAGCTCAGAGAAGGGCTAGAACCAGACAGAGAAGAACCTGGTTTTCTAAACGAAAGTCTTTTGGAACTTATGCTGTAAGTGATGAAAACCATACGAGGTCTATAAGCAGCTCAAGAACCTCATCAAATTTGTTTTTGAGAAAAATAACTCTGCCTGCACCTTGGAGGGTCACTGGAATAGGGAGGGAACAGTGGAGGACAGAACTGAGTGTAAAGGAGTGACCATAAGGTGAGAATATTATTGAAGAGTTTAGGGATAAAATAGTACTATTGTCCCCATCTCTCAACGAAATGTTGAGTGCCCCAGATGTTAATGAAAGCATATGGCTTATTGATATGTGACTTATGTTGAAATCTTTGAGCACTGAGAAGCTCAGCAGTGCTGAGCTGTGCAAAGGAGGTAGTGGGTGACCCTGGCATGCAGGGTGCTTCTAGGATCTTAGCATCCTCAGGCTGGGGCATGTTCATACAAGTTGAGTGTGCTTATTTGCTTTGGTGATTTTTTTTCTATCTAATGGAAAGAGAACCCACTTAAATAATGATTTTGTTCATCTTAAATGTCAGTCATAAAAAGTGGCTAGTCACCACAGTTGTTAGAAATTTCCACCTTATAATTAAAAAAATAAAATTGTTGGTCATGAGTAATAAAAATGAATTCTGGCTCTTGTTAGGAACAAATCATATCAAAATTTTATGCCTCTATATTTCTGAATATTACGAAATAAAGAGAGAATAATCCCTCATTTCAAATGGATTTTTCTTGGAGCTTTTCCCAAGCAATTAATTTTTCTCTTTGGTTTTCCTCATCTTTCCTCCTGAAAATCCCAAGGGTTGATTTTTTTAATTCCTAGCTATCATTTGATGACAAAAAGTTTACATATGTTTGCTTAGTATGTGACCAAGACGTGATGTCAAAGGCTTAGGCGTGAGGCAGAGCCTTGCAGCCAACAGGGATAAGGGCCAGCCCTTGCATACCAGCACACCCCCATAGCTGATCCTACAACAAAAGAAGGGTCCATGCACCCCACAGAGGGAGGTAAAATTGCATAGCTTTAGAATGCATTGCAAGAGATCACCCACATAATCATATACATTTATAAAGGTATAGTTGTAAATAAACCTCACAGTAACCACAAATCAATAATCTATAACTGATACCCATGCCAAAAATGGAGAGAGAAAGAAAGGAATTGAAACATAACACTGAGGATAGTCATTAAATAAATCACAAAGAAAGAGAGCAAAGATGAAAAAAAGAAAAAACAAGAACTACAAAAATAACCAAAAAACAGTGAACAAATGGAAATAAATAGTCATCAATAACTACTTTAAATGTAAATAGAGTAAATGCTATACAATCAAAGTGGCTAAATGGATGCAAAACAAGACCCATATATATGCTGCCTTCAAGAGACTCACATCAGTTCTAAAGACACACACAGACTGAAAGTGAAGAGGATGGAAAAATGTACTTCATGCCTATGGAAATGGAAATAAAACCTGGGTAGCAATACTCATATAACACAAAATAGACTTTAAAGCAAACACTAACAACAGAAAAGGACATTACACGATGATAAAGGGATCAATCCAACAAGAAGCTATAACAATTATAAATATGTATGCACTCAAGAAAGGGACATCTAATTACATAAAGTAAGAACTGACAAACATAAAGGGAGAAATTGAGAGTAATCACAGTAGGGAGACGTTAACATTCCATTTACATTAATGGACAGATCATCCAGACAGAAAATTGATAGGGAAATATTGGCCTTTAATGACACATAAGGTCACACAGACTTAATAGATATATATGTAGAACATTTGACCAAAAGCATGAGAATACACATTTTCACGTGTATATGGGACATTCTCCAAGACAGATCACATGCTAGACCACAAAAACTGTCTAAATAAATTTAAGAAAACTGAAATCATATCAAGCATCTTTTTGACAACAATGATACAAAAATAGAAATCAGCTACAAGAAGAAAAAAAACTTCAAAAAGTTCAAACACATGGAGACTAAACAATATGCTACTGAACAACTAATATGTCACTGAAAAAAATCAAGGACAAAATCAAAAATACCTGGAGACAAAGGAAAATGATAATGCAAAAATTCAAAATCTGTGGGATTCAACAAAAGCACTTTAAGAGGGAATTTTATACAAGGCTATATAATGAAACAAAGATTAATGTATCTCAACCTGGTAAATGCCATATAGAACCCTCGGTTCAGTTCAATTCAGTTCGGTCACTCAGTCGTGTTTGATTCTTTGTGACCCCATGGACTGCAGCATGCCAGGCCTCCCTGTCCATCACCAACTCCCGGAGCCTACTCAAATTCATGTCCATCACGTCAGTGATGCCATCCAACCATCTTATCCTCTGTCATCCCCTTTTCCTCCTGCCTTCAATCTTTCCCAGCACTAGGGTTTTTTCCAATGAGTTGATTCTTTGCATCAGGTGGCCAAAGTATTGGAGTTTCAACTTCAGCATCAGTCCTTTCAATGAATATTCAGGACTGATTTCCTTTAGGATTGACTGGCTGGATCTCCTCGCAGTCCAAGGGACTCTCAAGAGTCTTCTGCAATACATCAAACCCATAGCTTTTACCATTTCCTCTAAGATCAGGTACAAGACAAGCCCACTCTCACCACTTTTATTCAACATGGTATTGGCAGTCCAAGTCATACTAATCTGGAAAGAAAAAGAAATAAAAGGAATCCAAATGAGAAGGAAAAAGGAAAACTGTCACTGTTTAGAGATGTCATGATACTATAATTAGACTATTCATAATTAGACTATTCTAAAGAGGCCATCAAAAAAAAAACTGTTAGAACTAAGCAATGAGCTCAGTAAAGTTGCATGATACATGTTAAGGTATAAATATCTGTTGCATTTCTATACATTAACAATGAACTATACACAATACACTAACAATGAGCAAGCTCTGGGAGTTGGTGATGGACAAGGAAGCCTGATGTTCTGCAGTCCATGGCATCACAAAGAGATGGACATGACTGAGCGACTGAACTGAATGAACAATGAACTATCAGAAAGAGAAATTAAGAAGAAAATCCCATTTTACAATAGCATCAAAAATAATAAAGTACTTATGAATAAATCTAACCAAGGAGATAAAATACCTGTACTAGGAAAACTATAATATATTGATGAAAGAAATTTCAGATGATGGAAACAAATTAAATGATATACCTTGTTATGGATTGGAAGAATTAATATTGTTAAAATGCCTGGACTACACAAAGCAATCTATAAATTCAGTAAAATCTCTATCAAAATTCTGATTAGCATGTTTCACAGAACTACTAATTCCAAAATTTGTATGAAAACACAAAGGCTCTGACTAACCAAAACAATTTTGAGAAAGAAAAACAAAGCTAGAAGTACCATGTTCCCTCATTTCAAACTATACCTCAAAGATACAGTAATCAAACAGTATGGTCCTAGCACAAAATCAGACATAGATCAACAGAACAGAATAGAGAGTCCAGAAATGAACTCACAGTTATATGGTTAGTTAATCTACTCAAAAAAGGCAAAAATAAGCAATAGGAATAAGACAACATCTTCAAAAAATGGTTCTAGGAAACTAGACAGCTACATGCGCAATAATCACAACTACTTTCTCATACCATATACAAAAATAAACTCAAAATGAATGAGAGACTTAAATGTCAGACCTGAAAGCACAAAACTCCTAGAGGAAAACACAAGGAATAA
>SJYG01001519.1:231146-241218 GCA_006410535.1 Litocranius walleri
TCATGTCCAACTCTGTGTGACCCCATAGACAACAGCCCACCAGGCTCCCCTGTCCCTGGGATTCTCCAGGCAAGAGCACTGGAGTTGGTTGCCATTTCCTTCTCCAATGCATGAAAGTGAAAAGTAAAAGTCAAGTCACTCAGTGGTGTCCGACTCTTCGCAACCCCATGGACTACAGCCTACCAGGCCCCTCCACCCATGGGATTTTCCAGGCAAGAGTACTGGAGTGGGGAAATCTCTTTGAGTAACTCACAAAGCAACTGCAAGAATAGAAACACAGAACCACAGTTATTAACACCAGCTTTACATCACAGGCTTCCTCCTAGTAGGTCTAGTATTCTGATTATTATTCACTAATGTCTTTAGCAACCATTTGAGTAAATACAGGGCAATTTATTTAAATTAAAAGCAAGCCAGAGAAAATGAGCTGATTTATTCTGAGGTACAGCAGCAGAGGCACCAGAAACTGTGTCTTGGTTGCCTTGAAAAGGTCAGGAGAACTTCATCCCAGATCAAAACAATTTCAAATGAGCATGATGAATGTTTGTATTTTTAACTCATTTGAAAATAAAATAAGGCGACTCATACAAAGGGTCATTTAGAGCCATGAAACCAAAACACAGTGAGGTCAGATCCATCATTGGACTTGACGAAGAACATTTCCTCTTTGGAACCTGTCCACCTGAGCTAGATGACAAGCAATGACTTTTTTTAAACTGAATTTTTCTGAAGTAATTGTAGACCCACATGTAGTCATAAGAAATAATATTGAGATATCCTATGTATACTTAACTCAGCTTCTCTATAATGTAATATCACAACCAGGCTAATATCGATACAATCCACAGATCGTACTCAGATTACCCCAGCTTTGCATGGGGTGTGTATATGTAACTATGTATATGTGTTTGTGTGAGGGTATTTAGTTCTGTACAGTTTTAACTCTGCTAATAGTCAAGACACCAAGCAGCTCCATCAGCGTGAAGGTTTCTCAGGTCGTCCTTCAGTAACCACACCCACGTGCTCTTCCCCACCATACTCCATCCTCTCCCCATCCCCAGCTCCCAGGAGCCACTAATCTGTTCTGCACTTCTAAAATCTTTCAGTTGAAAAATGTTATGTAGACAGAATAACATGGCATGTAACCTTTGGGATTGCCTTTTTCCACTAAGCCCCTTCCCCCCTGAGATTCATCCAGTTGTCGTGTGTGTCAATAGTTGGTTCATTTTTACTGTGGAGTAGTATTCCATGATATGGATGGACTGCAGTTTGTTTGACCATTCCTATGGTCAGGACATCTGGGCTATTTTCAGATTTTGGTCATTATGAATGAATCCACTATGAACATTCATGTACAAGTGTTTGTACAAACATAGGTTTACACTTCTCTGGTATGACTACCCAACGGTAAAATTACTGAGTCAAGTAGTATGCAATTTTATAAGAAATTGTCAATAAATTATAAAGACAATTTCTTTATAAGAAATTGTCAAGCTGCTTTCCAGAGGGGCTATATCAGGCATCCACACTAGCTATGCCTGAGAAATAAGGTTTCTGCACATTCTCCCAAGTAGCTTGTGTTGGCACTATTTTTAATTTTACCCATTTTGATAGATGTGTAGTGTTATCTTGTTGTTTTAATTTGCATGTTCCAAATTTAATTTAATTTGCATTTGCTGATGATGTTGAATATTTTTTGATGTGTTCATTTGCCATCCATTATTTTCTGTTCCTGTCTTTTGCCCAGTTTCTAGCTGAATTACTTTTTACTGTTTCGTTTTGAGGATTTTTATATTTCTTTTTAAGCTGACTTACAATGTTGTGTTAGTTTCAGGTGTGAGTGAAGTTGCTCAGTCATGTCCGACTCTTTTGCGACCCATGGACTGTAGCCCACCAGGCTCCTACATCCATGGGATTCTCTAGGCGAGAATACTGGAGTGGGTTGCCATTTTCTTCTCCAAGTTTCAGGTGTACAGCAAAGTAAATCAGATATACATATATATATGGACTTCCCTGGTGGCTCAGCTGGTAAAGAATCCGCCTGCAATGAGGGAGACCTGGGTTCAGTCCCTGGGTTGGGAAAATCCCCTGGAGAAGGGAAAGGCTACCCACTCCAGGATTCTGGCCTGGAGAAGTCCATGGACTGTATAGTCCACAGGGTCACAAAGAGTCGGACACGACTGAGCGACTTTCACTTCACTTCATTTATATATATATATATATATATATATATTCATTTTCCAGTTCTTTCACAGATCGTTTATTACAAAATATAAAGTAGAATTCCCTGTACTATACAGCATGTTCTTATGAATTATCTTTTTAAATTTATTTACTTTTAGTTGTAGGATAATTGCTTTATAATGGTGTGTTGGTTTCTGCCATACATCAACACGAATCAGCCATGTATGTGTTAGTCGCTCAGTCATGTCCAACTCTTTGTGATGCTATGGGTGCCCGCCAGGCGCCTTTGTCCATGGAATTCTCCAGGCAAGGACACTGAAGTGGGTTGCCATTTCCTTCTCCAGGGAATCTTCCCAGTCCAAGGATCTAACTCAGGTCTCCTGCATTGCAAACGGACTCTTTATCACCTGAGGCACCCAGAAGCCTACTGAATCAGCCATAGGTATACATATATTCCCTCCATCTTGAACCTCCCTCCGGCTTCCCACCACAGCCCACTGCTCTAGCGTGTCACAGAGCACCAGGTTGAGCTCCCTCTGTTATACAGCAACTTCTCATTAGCTATCTATTTTACATATGGTAATGTATATATTTCATTGCTACTCTCTCGATTTATCCCACCCTCTCCTTCCCCGCCTGTGTTCGTAAGTTTGATCTGTATGTATGATTCTGTATTCCTGCCCTCCAAATAGGTTCATCAGTACCATTTTTCTAGATTCCATATATATGTATTAGTATACAATATTTATTTTTTCTCTTTCTGACTTAATTCACTCTGTATAACACGCTCTAGGTTCATCCACCTCACTAGAACTGACTCAGATTTATTCCTTTTTCTGGCTGGATAATATTACACTGTATATATGTACCACAGCTTCTTTATCTGTTGATGAACATCTAGGTCAGTTGTCTATTTTATATATAGTACAAGTGTGTATATGTTAATTACACTCTCCTAATTTATCATTTCCCCCACATTTCCCCTCTGATAACTGTAAGTTTGATTTTGAGGTCTGTGGCTCTGTTTCTGTTTTGTAAATAAGTTCATTAATATCATTTTTATTAAATTCCACATTTAAGTAATATCATGTAATATTTATCTTTTGCTATCTGACTTACTTCACTTAGTATGATAATCTATAGGCCCATCCATGTTACTACAAATGTCATTATTTCATTCTACTTATGGCTAAGTAATTTCCATCCTGTGTATATATACATATATACCACATTTTCTTTATACTGTCCTCTGTCAATGGACATTTAAGTTACTTCCATGTCTTGACTATTGTAAATTGTGCTGCTATGAACTGGAGTGTATGTGTCATTTTGAACTATGGCTTTCTCCAGATATATGCCCAGGAGTAGAATTCCTGCATCATATGGAAGCTCTATTTTTCATTTTTTTAAAGGAAATTCCATACTCTTCTGCATAATGGTTATAAAAATTTATTTTCTCTTCAACAATGTAGAAGGGCTCCATTTTCTCCACACTCTCTCCAGCATTTATTGTTTGTAGATTTTTGGATGATGGCCATTCTAACTGCTGTGAAGTGATACCTCATTGTAGTTTTGATTTGCATTTCCCTAATAATTAGTGATGCTGAGCATGTTTTCTTGTGCTTTTAAAGCATCTTTGTATGTCGTCTTTGGAGAAATCTCTAGATCTTCCACCCATTTTTTGATTGAGTAGTTGTTGTTTTTAATTTTGAGCTCTATGAATTGTTTGCATTGTTTGGAAATTAATCTTTTGTCAGTTACTCGTTTGCAAATATTTTCTCTTGTTCTATGGATTGTCTTTCATTTTATTTATGATTTCCCTAGCTGTGCAAAAGACTCTAACTTGGTCCCATTTGTTTATTTTTGTTTTTATTTCATTACTCTAGGAGGTGGATCAAAAAAGATCTTGCCACAATATATGTCAAGGAATGTTCTGCATATGTTTTCCTCTAAGAGTTACATTTACATCTTTAACCCATTTTTAGTTTATTTTTATTTGGTGTTAGGGGATGTTTTAATTTCATTCTTTTACTTGTAGATGTCCCAGCATTCTTTATTGAAAAGACTGTCTTTTTCTCCATTGTATATATTTGCCTTCTCAACCTAGATAGTATATTCAAAAGCAGAGACATTACTTTGCCGACTAAAGTCCGTCTAGTCAAGGCTATGGTTTTTCCTGTGGTCATGTATGGATGTGAGAGTTGGACTGTGAAGAAGGCTGAGCGCCGAAGAATTGATGCTTTTGAACTGTGGTGTTGGAGAAGACTCTTGAGAGTCCCTTGGACTGCGAGCAGATCCAACCAGTCCATTCTGAAAGAGATCAGCCCTGGGATTTCTTTGGAAGGAATGATGCTAAAGCTGAAACTCCAGTAGTTTGGCCACCTCATGTGAAGAGTTGACTCATTGGAAAAAACTCTGATGCTGGAAGGGATTGGAGGCAGGAGGAGAAGGGGACAACAGAGGATGAGATGGCTGGATGGCATCATGGACTCGATGGACATGAGTCTGAGTGAACTCTGAGAGATGGTGATGAACAGGGAGGCCTGCCGTACTGCAATTCATGGGGTCGCAAAGAGTCGGACACGACTGAGCGACTGAACTGAAGTGAACTGTCATAATCGATTAGGTGACCATAGGTCGGTTTATTTGTGGGTTTATCTCTGGATTTTCTATCCTATTCTACTGATCTATATTTCTGTTTTCATG
The DNA here is from genome assembly GCA_006410535.1 of Litocranius walleri. NCBI lineage: Eukaryota > Metazoa > Chordata > Mammalia > Artiodactyla > Bovidae > Litocranius > Litocranius walleri. The sequence goes on from SJYG01001519.1 coordinate 236,037, forward strand.
TGTATTTCTATATTTTTCTATGTTTGTGTATGTGTTCTGATTACTGTAGCATTGTAGTATGGTCTGAAGTCAGGGAACCTGATTCCTCCAGCTTCATTTTTCTTTCTTAAGATTGCTTTGGCTATTTGTGGTCTTCTGTATTTCCAAACAAATTTTTAAAAATTTTTGTTCTTGTTCTGTGAAAAATACCATTGGTAATTTGATAGGGATTGAATTGAATCTGTAAACTGCTTTGGGTGGTATAATCATTTTGACAATAATGATTCTTCCAATGCAAGAGCATGGTATATCTCTCCATCTGTTTCTGTCATCTTTGATTTCTTTCATCAGCATCCTATGGTTTTCTGAGTACAGGTCTTTTGCTTCCTTAGGTAGGTTTATTGCTATGTATTTTATTCTTTTTGATGCAATGGCAAATTGGTTTATTTTCTTAATTTCCCTTTCTCCTCTTTCATTATTAGTGCATAGGAATATAAGTGACTTCTGTATATTAATTTTGTATCCTGCAACTTTACCAAATTCACTGATAGGCTTTATTAGTTTTCTGGTACCATCTTTAGGGTTTTCTATGTGTAGTATCATGTCGTCTGCAAACAGTGACAGTTTTACTTCTTCTTTTCCAATTTGAATTCCTTTTATTTCTTTCCTTTCTGATTGCTGTGAATAGGACTTCCAAAACTATGTTGAATAGTAGTGGCAAGAGTGGGCATCCTTGTCTTGTTCCTGATCTTAGAAAAAATGCTTTCAGTTTTTCACCATTGAGAATGATGTTTGCTGTGAGTTTGTCATATATGACCTCTATTATGTTAAAGTAGGTTCCCTCAGTGCCCACTTTCTGAATCAGTTCAGTTCAGTTCAGTTCAGTCGCTCAGTCGTGTCCGACTCTTTGCGACCCCATGAATCGCAGCACGCCACACCTCCCTGTTCATCACCATCTTCGGAGTCCACCCAGACTCATGTCCATCAAGTCAGTGATGCCATCCAGCCATCTCATCCTCTGTCGTCCCCTTCTCCTCCTGCCCCCAATCCCTCTCAGCATCAAAGTCTTTTCCAATGAGTCAACTCTTTGCATGAGGTGGCCAAACTACTGGAGTTTCAGCTTTAGCATCATTCCTTCCAAAGAAATCCCAGGGCTGATCTCCTTCAGAATGGACTGGTTGGATCTCCTTGCAGTCCAAGGGACTCTCAAGAGTCTTCTCCAACACCACAGTTCAAAAATATCAATTCTTCGGCACTCAGCCTTCTTCACAGTCCAACTCTCACATCCATACAAGACCACAGGAAAACCATAGCCTTGACTAGATGGACCTTAGTTGGTAAAGTAATGTCTCTGCTTTTGAATATACTATCTAGGTTGGTCATAACTTTTCTTCCAAGGACTAAGCGTCTTTTAATTTCATGGCTGCAGTCACCATCTGCAGTGATTTTGGAGCCCAAAAAAATAAAGTCTGACACTGTTTCCACTGTTTCCCCATGTATTTCCCATCAAGTGATGGGACCGGATGCCATGATAGTTTTTATTTATAAATGAGTGTTAGATTTTGTCATAAGCTTTTCCTTTATCTACTGAGATGATCATATGCTTTTTATTCTTCAGTTCATTAATATGGTGTATCACATTGATTAGCATATTTTGAAGAATCTTCACATGCCTGGAATAAATCCCCGTTGATGGTGGTACATGATCCTTTTAATGTATTGTTGGATTCAGTTTACTAGTATTTTGTTGATGATTTTTACATCTATGTTCATCAGTGATATTGGCATGTAATTTGTGTGTGTGTGTGTGTGTGTGTGTGTGATGTCTTTGTTTCAGTTTGGTGTCTGGATGATTGTGGCCTCATAGAATGAACTTGGGAGAGCTCCTTCCTCTACGATTTTTGGAAGAGTTTCAGAAGGATAGGTGTTAACTCGAGAGTTTTTATATTTTCTCAATATTGGTCCTTTGTCAAATATGTCTTTTGCAAATATTCTCTCTGTGTGTGTGTATGTCTATAGTTTGTCTTTTCATCTTGTACTTTTGAACAAGTCTGACTTATCAATTTTTCCTTATGCTTTTGGTATTAAGTCTGTGAACTCTTTTCTTAACTTAAATCCTAAATATTTTCTCTTATGTTTTTTACTGAAGGTTTTATGGTTTTAACACTTAAGCCCATAATCCATTTTGGATCAATTTTTGTATAAAGTGTGAGATATAGAGGTTCATTTCATTGCATTTGGAGGTCAAATTGCCCCAGCACTGATTACTGAAAGGACTATTTCTTCCTCTGCTGAACTACTTTTGTATCTTTGTCAAATAATCAATTGAGCATGTTTGTCTGAATACATTTCTAGGTTCTCTTTTGTGTTCCATCATTCTCTTTGTGTCTGTTCCTCTGCCAAGACCACACAGTCTTGATTACTGGAGCTACATAGAGGTTTTTCATATCATATAAAGTAATTCCTCCCACTTTTTTCTTGGGAGTTTTCTTTTCTTTCTTTCTTTCTTTTTTTTTTTTTTTTTTTTGTAAGCTATTTTAGAGTCTGTACCTTTCCATATAAACTTTAGAATAAGTTTCTTTACATCTACAAAAAAAAAGTTGCTGAGATTTTGATAAGCATTTCATTAAAACTACAAATCAGTTTGGGAGAAGTTGCCATCATTATCGTGTTGCACCTTCTAGTTCATGAACATGGTATTTCCATTTACTTAGGTTTTCTCTAATTTCTTTTATCAACATTTTGTAATTTTCAGTATGCATATCCTGTACAGATGTTAAATGAATAGCTAAACATTTTATTTCCTTTGTAATCGTCATAAGTCATATTGTGCTTTTAAATATTGCTTTCCAAATCTTTTTTTTTAAATATGCAGAAATGTGTTTGTTTTTTGTATGTTGATCTTATAACTTACAACCTTACTGAATTCACTGATTAGTTCTAAGAAGTTTTTGATAAATTCCTTGTGATTTTCCCCTTAGACAATCATGCATCTGCAAATATAGCCTTTTTATGTCTGCCTTTCCAATTTGCATGCCTTTTATTTCTTTTACTTGCCTTATTGCAGTGACTGTAGTATGCAATTATGTTGAATAAGGGTGATGAAACTAACATCTTTTCCTGTTCTTGATTTTTGAAGAAAAGCTCTCACTCTTTCATCATTAAGTATGACATTAACACTAATGGTTTTGTAGATGACTTTATCAAATTGAGAGCACAAACTTCTAGTTCTGACTTGCTGAGAGTTTTTATCATGAGTGAGAAAATTGGATATACACACTTAGAAGAATGAAATTGGACCCTTATCCCCCACAGTGTACAAAAATTAACTCAAAATGGATGAAAGACTTAAAAGTAAGGCCTCAAAGTATACTCATGATTGCTGGGAGAAATATCAATAACCTCAGATATGCAGATGACACTACCCTTACGGCAGAAAATGAAGAGGAACTAAAGAGCCTCTTGATGAAAGTGAAAGAGGAGAGTGAAAAAGGTGGCTTAAAACTCAACATTCAAAAAGCTAAGATCATAGCAACCAGTCCCATCACTTCATGGCACATAGATGGGGAAACAATGGAAACAGTGGTTGACTTTATTTTCTTGGGCTCCAAAATCACTGCAGATGGTGACTGTAGCCATGAAATTCAAAGATGCTTGCTCCTTGGAAGAAAAGCTATGACCAAACTAGACAGCATATTTAAAAGTAGAGACATTACTTTGCCAAAAAAAAGGTCCATTTTGTCAAAGCTATAGTTCTTCCAGTAGTCATATATGGATGTGAGAGTTGGACTATAAAGAAAGCTGAGTGCCAAAGAATTGATACTGTTGAACTGTGGTGTTGGAAAAGACTCTTGAAAGTCCTTTGGACTGCAAGGAGATCTAACCAGTCCATCCTCAAGGAGATCAGTACTGGGTGTTCATTGGAAGGACTGATGCTGAAACTGAAACTCCAATACTTTGCCACCTGATGCGAAGATCTAACACATTGGGAAAGACCCTGATGCTGGGAAAGATTGATGGCAGTAGGAGAAGGGGGAGACAGAGGATGAAATGGTTGGATGTCATCACCAACTCGATGGACATGAGTTTAAACAACCTCTGGGAGCTGGTGATGGACAGGGAAGCCTGGTGTGCTGCAGTCCATGGGATAGCAGAGTCAAACATAGCTAAGTGACTGAACTGAACTGAAAGTATAACACTATTAAAAGAAAACATGGGGAAGGAACATATTGACATTAGTTTGGGCAATGTGTTTTGGGGTTTTTTTTAATCAAGATATAGTTAATATACAATATTATATAAAATTTAGGTGTACAACATGATTCACAATTGTTAAAGGTTGTATTCCATTTATAGTTATTATAAAATATCAGCTTATTTCCTATGTTGTACCTATACTATATATCCATGTGGCTTATTTATTTTATACCTAGTAGTTTGTGCCTCTTACTTCCCCTCATTTATCTCTCCTGTTTCCCCTCTCCCAACTGATAACCATTAGTTAGTTCTCTGTATTTCTGAGTCAGCTTCTTTATTGTTGTATTCACTGATTATTTTTATTTTTTAATTCCACATGTAAGTGATATCATACAGTATTTGTCTTATGGTTTTCTTGATGTAACTCCAAAATAACAAAGACAAAAATAAACAGGTGAGATTGCATCTAACTAAAAACCTTCTGTGCATAAAGGGAAACCATCAACAGAGTGAAGACACAGCCTTTGAGATGAGAGAAGACCTTGCACACCAAATATCTGATAAGAAGTTAATATCCAAATATATAAGGACCTTTCATAACTCAATAACAAAACTTAAATAACCTGATTTAAAAATGAGCAAAGGACCTGGATAGGCATTTCTCAAAAGAAAACATACAAATGACCAAACAGATATATGAAAAGATGTTCAACATCACTAATCATCAGGAATGCAAATCCAAGCCACAATGAGATATCACCTCACATATGTTAGAAAGGCTATTACCAAAAAGACATAAGAGAACAAATGCAAATGAAGATGAAGAAAAAAGGGGACCCTCCTACTCTACTGGTTGGAATGTAAGAAAACAGTGTGGAGATTTCTCAGAAAATTAAATCTAGAACTACCATATAATCCAGCAGAAATAAAGTCATGATCTCAAAGAGATATTCACACCCACATGTTCATTGCAGCACTATTCACAGTAGCCAAGGTATGGAAGCAA
>SJYG01001520.1:0-10818 GCA_006410535.1 Litocranius walleri
TCCGGGTGTCGGGTTTGGTTGATCCTGGGCTATGTTCCCTTCCCAAGTCCGAGTGGCTAGGGAGTTTGGCGCGCACTGTTGTTGCGTCTTCTGGGCTTTCCAGGTCGCTCAATTTTCTGGGAGCTCCGCCGGGGCTCTTTCTCAGGCAGATGATGACTGTTAAGTCTCAGTAAAGAAACTTGCTTGCAATTTGGTAGGTAATGACTCTCTTGAGCTGCGACTGCCCTCTTCCAGCGCTTAAGGCTTTGGCTGCCTGTCGCCGGTGGGGGATGGTCTGCAGCCGGCTATTTCCGATCCGTCCTTTGTTCTGTGCGCCGGCCTGTCTGTGTCTTATGTTCGAGCGTTTCGCGTGTTGGTTATCCCCCTGTCTGGTTTGCTAGTCCGAGTTAAATTGTTCTAGCCACGCGCGGACCCGATTCTGGCCCCGTTACGCCCCGATTCTCGAGAATAGCCCTGCAGCCTACGTCTCCCGAGGCCCAATTCTTAGAAAGCACTGTCGCAGGGGCGCTCCTCCCTGCCCAACCCCCACTGCTGTCGGACGCAGGCGTTTGCGCTGCTTATCCGCTGGGGGTTATACTGTTGAATTCATAATCTGTTGATTTTAATTATTTATTTATTCTTCCTTCCTGTTATGTTGCCCTCTGTGCTTCCAGGGCTCGCCTCATACACAGCTGTGAGAAAGTTCCCAAATTTTAGGGAACCTCTCTTTTTAAGAGTCTCTTCCTGGGATGAGATTCCCTTCCCGTGCCAGGGTTCCCTCCCTACCTCCTTTGTCTCTATCTTCGTCCTTTAAAATAATTCCTACCTGGTTTTGAAGCCAATGATCTGCTTTGCTGGATGCCTGATGTCCTCTGCCAGCATTCAGTAGTTATTTTGTGGAATTTACTCAGCGTTGAAATGTTCTTTTGATGAGGTAGAGAGGGAGAAAGTGTTCCTCCCTTCCTATTCCTCTGCCATGTTTTTTCTCCTCTAAAGAGCCTCTTGATGAAAGTGAAAGAGGAGAGTGAAAAAGCTGGCTTAAAACTCAACATTCAAAAAACTAAGATCATGGCATCTGGTCCCATCACTTCATAGCAAATAGTTGAGGGAACAATGGAAACAGTGAGAGACTTTATTTTCTTGGGCTCCCAAATCACTGCAGATGGTGACTGCAGCCATGAAATTAAAAGACTCTTATTCCTTGGAAGAAAAGCTATGACTATCGTAGACAGAATATTAAAAAGCAGAGACATTACTTTGCAGACAAAGGTCTGTCTAGTCAAGGCTATGGTTTTTCCAGTGGTCATGTGTGGGTGTGAGAGCTGGACTGTGGAGAAGGCTGAGTGCTGAAGAACTGATGCTGTGGTGTTGGAGAAGACTCATGAGAGGCCGTGGACTGCAAGTATATCAGACCAGTCCATCCTAAAGGAGATCAGCCCCGAATATTTATTGGAGGGACTGATGCTGAAGCTGAAGCTCCAATACTTTGGCCACCTGATGCAAAGGGCTGATTCATTAGGAAAGACCCTGATGCTGGGAAAGATTGAAAGCGGGTGAAGAAGGGGATGACAGAGGATGAGATGGTTGGATGGCATCACTGATTCAATGAACATGAACTTGGGCAAGCTCAGAGAGATGGTGAGGGACAAGGAAGGCTGGCATGCTGAAGTTCATGGGATCTCGAAGAGTTAGACAAGACTTGGTATCTGAATCATAACTAGAAATGACTGACCACAAAATGGTTATTTCCTGAGGTAGTGAATGATGCTGCAACTGGCCCAGGGGGACAAATGACACAGTCGCAGCAGCTGGGACCCTGTTTTTGGAAGATTCCTTCTCTGCTGGGAGCCACCATGGGAGATCCCACCCATGACAGGGTCATGTGGAAGAGAACTGTTAAGCAAGGCTTCAGAACTCAAGGGGCTCCCTAGGCTTTCTCGAGCATCTACCCCAAAACCAGAATCTGTCTGTTTTACTGTTTCATGACTTTCACCAACTCCTCTGACATTAACAGGGGGCTAACCCTGACCACCTTTCTCTGGAGAAAATCAACTTAGGGCTATAGCTAATAAGTTTCCTCGACATGAGAGGAATATTTCAAATCAAACCCCCTCTGTTAGCATTCTAGCTTGCTTGGCACATATATCCAGGCTCTTGCAGCTATGCATACGATTATTTACAGCCTCCCAACTGTGAGAAGCACGGAAAGCCTAAGACACAGAGCCTTTGAAAGAGTTAAAAGTTATTAGAGTAGTGCTAGTGCTGGTGTAGGATTTCATGATTGGGCCAATGCTTTTTGCTAAGTTCTCATATCTCTTATCCACTGTGCTCCTGGGAGTGCGTTAGTTAACATAGTGAGAATGCAAGAAAAACGTGTAGCCTTGAACTTAACCATATTAGACTTTTGAGCTAATTGGTTCTCTCTTGTAACTCACTACACCTTTGCTCTGTGAAAAACGTAACTCTGGCACTTTCTGAGGCTGACATAGATTAGAAATATAAAGGAAAAACACTTTGAGGGAAAATAAGTTTTTTGGTTGAGCAGCCTTTATCAAAAGAGGGTCATACAATGTTCACAGGCCTCCAAGGCCAGAAGATACTGTACACAACATTATTTGTGGGAAAGGTATGCAGAAAAAAATCACAGTTTCGATAAGGGCTAAACTGCTGGAATGTTTGGGCTGACTCTGTATGACCTTGCATCTTTCATTTCCCTCTATGTACAAAAAGGTATATAAGTACCGTTTAAAAATAAAGCTATGGATCTCGCTCATCAAAGCAGCTTGATCTCCTCATGTCAATCATTTTCTTCCTCTTACTCTCTCTTTCAGGCTAGTTCCCATCTGGAGTACAGAGATCCACCATGTCTACTTATTTGCCTGGGTTTCTAAGACCTGAACGGCAAGGCACCCTGTGCCTTCACTCCCTTGGGAGACCGGGAGGGCACCTGTGGCCTCACGTAGACAGTGCAAGTCTCTTGTCTTGAGACTTTATTGATTTTCTGTATAAACCAAGGAACATCAGCCTCTTTTCTTCTCTCCTCTATTTTCTTATCTACAATATTCTTACCTATCTCTCTCTCTAAATCAATCACCGACGTCTTTTCTCCTTCCAGTTTCCCTGGATCCTGTGGGGGCTGGACACTGGTCCTTCTCAATCAGTCTTATTCTGCAACAGTGCCTCTTTCCATCTCTTTATTTAGTGTACTCTCCCCTCATGTGCACACACACACACACACACATGCACGTCCAAACACATGCACACACATATGCACACATACACACGCACACACTGCCCACAGCAGTTTCAGTCTTATCCTGAGAGTCAGAGCAGGCCAGCATCAGCTAGGATAGCTGTTTGGTCTCAGGTCACTTCACTCATTGGCTTCTAATTATATTAAGTTACTTGTCACTCTCTGCACATGCTAAAGGGTCTAACACCTATCAGCCTTTGGAAACATTTTTCTCTCTTCTCAAATGCTATGCTGCTCTTCCATGAGAATTAATTCCCATGAACCCTTTTGGGCTTAGAAGCCGTTCATAACTGGTTGAGCATCTTCAGTCTGCAGCTAGAGGGTCTGGACCTAAACATGGTTCTTTGGTTCAGAGCCATGTGACCACAGGCCAGCTGCCCCCATTTATTCTCACCTACTGATGAAACGATGTGATGGTACTGGCTGTACCCAACCAGAGCTATGTGAAGGCTGGTGATGGGTGAAAGCACACCAGGGGCCTCTAGCTGGGGCACCTGACGGCGCCGGTCCCTGGGACCGTGGCAGCCTGCACATCTCCTTCTGCTGTTGCATGTACTGGCTGCTCAACATAATCGTCTCTGCGAACTCAGAGCCTTCTTCCATCAGGTATCTTCACAGCAGCACTTGGAACACCCAGCTCAGAAAAGGAGACACCCAAGTGTGATGTGCATGTGATGTGAGCAAGATCAGGAAAACAGCAGGGATGCAAGCCAAAAACTGGCTAGAGAGACTGGATGCCGCCCGAGAGGGGGCCTATCTCTTGGCAATTTTTCTGAGGATATGACACACCCAGGCAGTTCCTAAAGCAGGTCTCGTATTCAAGTCCCGCTCTCATTGTGCCTGATTTTCCATGAAGATCCCTCATCAGCAAATCTGAGCCCATTTCTTGAGGCTGAGAGCACTTTTGTATAAACACATATATCTGCCTATCTGCCTCTGGTTTCAGTAAACCATTAAATCTTTTTAGACTTTCCTACTCTGAAAACTGAGTTATTCAACTTTAAATGTCAACTGAGGAGTACCAAATGGGATAAAAGACATGTCAGTGAGGGTTTGCATTTCTGTCTGATGATCAATTCAGAGAAATGAACTGGAGCAACTCACAAGTCTAAGAAAAATAAAAGACACTATTCTCATCTACATGGAAATACATTCTAGGACAAAAAAGACAAATCATATAAAATGAACAATGTAATACTACTGATAGGGCAGAAAGTGAAGAGGAACTAAAGAGCCTCTTGATGAAAGTGAAAGAGGAGAGTGAAAAAGCTGGCCTAAAGCTCAACATTCAAAAACTAACATCATGGCATCTGATCCCATCACTCCATGGGAAATAGATGGGGGAACAGTGGAAACCGTGACAGACTTATTTTCTTGGGCTCCAAAATCACTGCAGGTGGTGACTATAGCCATGAAATTAAAAGATGCTTGCTCCTTGGAAGAAAAGCTATGACCAACCTAGACAGCATATTAAAAAGCAGAGACATTACTTTGCCGACAAAGATCCATCTAGTCAAAGCTATAGTTTTTAGAATAATCATGTATGGATGTGAGAATTGGACCATAAAGAAAGCTGAGCACCAAAGAGTTGATGCTTTGGAACTGTGGTATTGGGAAAGACTCTTGAGAGTCCCTTGGACTGCAAGGAGATCAAACCAATCAATCTTAAAGGAAATCAGTCCTGAATATTCCTTGGAAGGACTGATGTTGAAGCTGAAGCTCCAATATTTTGGCCACCTGATGTGAAGAAATGATTCACTGGAAAAGACCCTGATGCTGGCAAGGATTGAAGGCAGGAGGAGAAAGGGACGACAGAGGATGAGATGGTTGGATGGCATCACCGACTCAATGGACATGAGTTTGAGTAAACTCTGGGAGTTGGTGATGGACAGGGAAGCCTGGCGTGCTGCAGTCCATGGGTTTGCAAACAGCTGGACACAACTGAGCGACTGAACTGAACTAAACTGAGTACTACCGATGCATATTGGCCCAGTTACAAAATGGATAAATGGCTCACCAAAGCAGCTGACCCCTTTTCCTTTTAATAAAAGGAAGAGACAGAATTCTGGGTGTGTGCAATGCTGATTCACCATCTCCCGGGTGCTGTAAGGTGTGGGTGCCATTTGAGTTGTGTCCTAGCATTAAATATGGGCTTCCCTGGCAGCTCTGGTGGTAGAGAACCCACTTGCCAGTAGAGGAGACACAGGAGATGTGTGTCCCGCCCCTGGGTTGAGGAGACCGCCTGGAGTAGGGCACAGCAACCTACTCCAGTGCTCTCACCTGGAAAATCCCGTGGTCAGAGGGGCCTGGCCTGCTATAGTCCATAGTCCAAAAAGTCGGACACAACTGAGTACACATGCCCCTAACATTTAATAAAGTCCTCAGCCTTGGGAAGTGTTGTTTTTGAGCTTTTAAATATTACTAGCCCATCCTTCTGAGTGAGATTCAAGTCCTTGCAAAGAAGCCTTGGGCTGATACAATATTCCTGGTATTTTCACTGGGGACTTGAGAAATATGCAGTGTGGGTGCTTTGGATGCAAGTAACAGGAAATGGCTTTCACACTGAAAAATGCCAAAATGCACCAAGCAGACCTCAGTGAGTGAGAAAAGAGGACAGTGAAGGAGAACTGGGAATTAGACCCTCACGGGAGGACACATTAGGTATTTCTTGAGTAACTTCCGTAAGATCCCACTGAAGTCTGTTGGGCATTTTCCTTTCTGCATTTCAAAGGAGTGAAGAGGACACCCCATAACTTTGCCTAACAGATATAAAATAACACAAATAATTGGCTTTCCTGGGTGGAACATATCCAGACATTTCTAAGTGACGATTTTTTAAAAAGCAAAACAAGCAACTGCTAAGGGGATGGCTTAGTTTCTTTGTTCACAACTTAGTTTTTGTGCTCACGCTTTCATCTTTACATTCTGCTGTGAGCACAGAAGTGAAGACAGAGCTATATATCTTCACAAAAAGCCCTTCATGGGTATGAGTGGGATGTCTTGAAAGCCAATGAAGAGGAGAGGAAGGGATTTGGAACCCTGTGATCAGAAAACAAGAAGAGCAACAATGTAACAGAACTTCACTAACATGACATGATTGCAAGCAGCGGGGTGACACCTAATGAGGTGCAATGTATTCACTAACCAGCTCTTTCTGACTGACATACTCACTAGCCAAGTACGCTAATGTTTAATATTAGGTAAAACACAAAGCTAAGAATGTTGAACCACGTCTAGTTGGGGTATATCTATTTGGGGTATAACAAGGAGAATTTACCGTCATGCATGAACTCTCCAAGTCGATCATTCACCCATAAATGGTTGTAAGCAATGTAAATATGTAAAATGTGGTGCTCTGAGAAGCTGGCAGGAATATCTTTTGGTGTAAGTAAAATTCTCCAAGTATCCTCCATGCTTTGACTTAGGTGATTCTCTTTGCTTTTTATGATGAAATCAAGGATCAGTCAATGGCACCCCGCTCCAGTACTCTTGCCTGGAAAATCCCATGGACGGAGGAGCCTGATGGGCCGCAGTCCATGGGTTCGCGAAGAGTTGGACACGACTGAGCAACTTTCGTTTCACTTTTTGCTTTCATGCATTGGAGAAGGAAATGGCAACCCACTCCAGTGTTCTTGCCTGGAGAATCCCAGGGACGGGGGAGCCTGGTGAGCTGCCATCTATGGGGTCACACAGAGTCGGACACAACTGAAGCGACTTAGCAGCAGCAGCAGCAAGGATCAATCAGTTGCCTGAAAAGCTGCTGCTACTGCTGCTAAGTCGCTTTAGTCGTGTCCGACTCTGTGTGACCCCATGGACTGCAGCCCACTAGGCTCCTCCATCCATGGGATTTTCCAGGCAAGAGTACTGGAGTGGGGTGCCATTGACCAGGCACAATTTGTTTCATCTGGGATGGTTGGCTTTACAGCAGTTGTGGTTTGCAGATTATAAAGTTGTTGAACAGAGAAAACACTCACTTAGCCTCTGCCTACAGGGTTTGCCCACGTGGGATTCATATCTTAGCAGATATGGGGTCTTCTAAACAAGCCAGCAGAGGCAGGTAATGGAAGGTGACTTTGAATTCTTGTGACTAATTAGTAACAAAGTCTTTGAACAGTTTTCATGTTCAAGAGTTTTAATTTCCTGTAAATAGAAAAATGTTCTCTGATCAGAAATTAAGAGACGGAAGAGTGGGAAGCAGAGTGGGAAGTGTTGGGCTTAAGTTGTGAGTTCTCATGCGATGTTATGCACTTTGTGATATTTATTTCTAGAAACTCTGAATATAAAAACTGAACTATTATCAAAACTAGAAAACAACTACACAAACAGAAATCAGATGAGCACCATAAAATTTTGGTTGCAAGGGGTTTATGGATGTGAAGACTAGAAGCTACAATTTGTCAGCAACTGGAAAGTCAGTCCATTTCTTCCAAGTCTGTCTGAAAACAGGTCAATTGTTTCCACTCCAGCTATTCTATAGATGACGTGCATTCTAGATGAGATGACAATGTAGTGAAGACCCTTGTAAGCATGCTCTGCAAATGTGAAGAATAATCTAGGCTTAAAATAATGTGGTAAAGATTTTCCTTCCACTAAGAGTAAAAAATTATTTGTCTGTGTGACACACAACTGCTATATGGCTGTGTGGCCAGACATAGCAGACAAGAGAACAACCATGTCAAAATGGAACAACCATGTCAAAATGGAACAACCATGTCAAAATGGAACAACCATGAATGCACGTGTGCATACACACACATGCACACATACTGCACGCAGCATATGAAAGGTTAGATGCAAAAGGATGAATCTGAAATTTTAATGCAGTCTCAGTAGACTCAGTTCAGTTCAGTTCAGTCCCTCAGTCGTGTCCGACTCTTTGTGACCCCGTAGACCACAGCACACCAGGCCTCCCTGTCCATCACCAGCTCCCAGAGCTTGCACAAACTCACGTCCATCGCATCGGTGATGCCATCCAACCACCTCATCCTCTGTCGTCTCCTTCTCCTCCTGCCCCTAATCCCTCCCAGCATCAGAGTCTTTTCCAAATGAGTTAACTCTCCGCATCAGGCGACCAAGTATTAGAGTTTCAGCTTTAGCATCATTCCTTCCAATGAACACCCAGGACTGATCTCCTTCAGGATGGACTGGCTGGATCTCCTTGCAGTCCAAGGAACTCTCAAGAGTCTTCTCCAACAACACAGTTCAAAAGCATCAATTCTTCAATGCTCAGCCTTCTTCACAGTCCAACTCTCACATCCATACATGACCACTGGAAAAACCATAGCCTCGACTAGACGGACATTAGTTAGCAAAGTAATAAAGTAATGTCTATGCTATCTAGGTTAAGCGTCTTCTAATTTCATGACTGCAGTCACCATCTGCAGTGATTTTGGAGCCCCCCAAAATAAAGTCTGACACTGTTTCCACTGTTTACCCATCTATTTCCCATGAAGTGATGGGACCGGATGCCATGATCTTCGTTTTCTGAATGTTGAGCTTTAAGCCAACATTTTCCACTCTCCTCTTTCACTTTCATCAAGAGACTTTTTAGTTTCTCTTCACTTTCTGCCATAAGGGTGATGTCATCTGCATATCTGAGGCTATTGATATTTCTCCTGGCAATCTTGATTCCAGCTTGTGTTTCTTCCAGTCCAGCATTTCTCATGATGTACTCTGCATAGAAGTCAAATAAGCAGGGTGACAATATACAGCCTTGGACGTGGGTATCTCTTCACGGCTGCTCCAGCAAAGCACAGCCGCTGCTCCTTACCTTGGACAAGGGGTATCTCCTTACCACCACTGTTCCTGATCTCCAACATGGGATAGCTGCTCTAGGCCCTCCTGCGCCTGCACAGCCACCGCTCCTCGGGTTGCTCCTCCCGGCTGCCGGCCCTGGCCTCAGATGCAGGGTAGCTCCTCTCGGCTGCGCTTCACCAGCATATCTTCATGTTAAACCCCACTCCATAAAGGAGCTGAGGACAGTGATACTCAGAGGGGGTTGGCTTAAAACCTGAGCTGCTGCCAGTCTGGATATCAGTGGACTAACCCTGAGTCCTTCCAGCAGAATCTGAGAGTCATGCCAGGACTTTGAAGATAGACCACCTGTATCCTTGACTCTGTGCTGGTTGAGGAATTATTTCCAAACAGCTGATAAGCAAAGCCGATGGAGACTCTGAAGAAGACTGCCCCAGACTGAGTGGGGGATGAAAGAAAATCTTCTCTGGGTGTTTGTTTGTATGGCCAGAAATGCAAGGACTTTGGGTGCTTGGTAGTAACCTTGGAGAAAAAAGAAAAATCCCCAGGCAGCAACAAAATTTCCCAACACAGTTTTGAAACACCACGCCCAAGGTAAGAGAAACCCAAGTAAGATGGTAGGTATTGCAAGAGGGCATCAGAGGGCAGACACAATGAAACCATACTCACAGAAAACTAGTCAATCTAATCACACTAGGACCACAGCCTTGTCTAACTAAATGAAACCAAATCATGCCTGCGGGGCACCCCAAGATGGGCAGGTCATGGTGGAGAGGTCAGACAGAATGTGGTCCACTGGAGAAGGGAATAGCAAGCCACTTCAGTATTCTTGCCTTGAGAACCCCATGAACAGAATGAAAAGGAAAAATGATAGGATACCAAAAGAGGAAGTCCCCAGGTCATTAGGTGCCCAATATGCTACTGGAGATCAGTGGAGAAATAACTCCAGAAAGAATGAAGGGATGGAGCCAAAGCAAAAACAATGCCCAGTTGTGGATGTGACTGGTGATAGAAGCAAGATCCGATGCTGTAAACAGCAATATTGCATAGGAACCTGGAATGTCAGGTCCATGAATCAAGGCAAATTGGAAGTGGTCAAGCAAGATAGAGCAATGGTGAATGTTGACATTCTAGGAATCAGCAAACTAAAATGGACTGGAATGGGTGAATTTAACTCAGATGACCATTATATCTACTACTGCAGGCAGGAATCCCTCAGAAGAAATGGAGTAGCCATCATGGTCAACAGAAGAGTCCGAAATGCAGTACTTGGATGCAGTCTCAAAAACGACAGAATGATCTCTGTTCATTTCCAAGGCAAATCATTCAATATCACGGTAATCCAAGTCTATGCCCCAACCAGTAACGCTGAAAAAGCTGAAGCTGAATGACTCTATGAAGACCAACAAAACCTTTTAGAACTAACACCCCTAAAAGATGTCTTTTTCATTATAGGGGACTGGAATGCTAAAGTAGGAAGTCAAGAAACACCTGGAGTAACAGGCAAATTTGGCCTTGGAATGTGGAATGAAGCAGGGCAAAGACTAATAGAGTTTTGCCAAGAAAATGCACTGGTCATAGCAAACACCCTCTTCCAACAACACAAGAGAAGACTCTACACATGGACATCACCAGATGGTCAACACCAAAATCAGATTGGTTATATTCTATGCAGCCAAAGATGGAGAAGCTCTATACAGTCAACAAAAACAAGACCAGGAGCTGACAGTGGCTCAGATCATGAGCTCCTTATTACCAAATTCAGACTCAAATTGAAGAAAGTAGG
Organism: Litocranius walleri; assembly: GCA_006410535.1. NCBI lineage: Eukaryota > Metazoa > Chordata > Mammalia > Artiodactyla > Bovidae > Litocranius > Litocranius walleri. Next base: position 10,773 of record SJYG01001520.1, read on the forward strand.
GAAAACTGCTAGACCATTCAGGTATGACCTAAATCAAATCCCTTAT
>SJYG01001520.1:13948-120613 GCA_006410535.1 Litocranius walleri
ATGCAGAGTACATCATGAGAAACGCTGGACTGGAAGAAACACAAGCTGGAATCAAGATTGCAGGGAGAAATATCAATAACCTCAGATATGCAGATGACACCACCCTTATGGCAGAAAGTTAAGAGGAACTATAAAGCCTCTTGATGAAAGTGAAAGAGGAAAGCGAAAAAGTTGGCTTAAAGCTCAACATTCAGAAAACGAAGATCATGGCATCCGGTCCCATCACTTCATGGGAAATAGATGGGGAAACAGTGGAAACAGTGTCAGACTTTATTTTGGGGGGCTCTAAAATCACTGCAGATGGTGACTGCAGCCATGAAATTAGAAGATGCTTACTCCTTGGAAGAAAAGTTATGACCAACCTAGATAGTATATTCAAAAGCAGAGACATTACTTTGCCGACTAAGGTCCGTCTAGTCGAGGCTATGGTTTTTCCAGTGGTCATGTATGGATGTGAGAGTTGGACTGTGAAGAAGGCTGAGAGCAAAGAACTGATGCTTTTGAACTGTGTTGTTGGAGAAGACTCTTGAGAGTCCCTTGACTGCAAGGAGATCCAACTAGTCCATTCTGAAGGAGATCAGTCTTGGGATTACTTTGGAAGGAATGATGCTAAAGCTGAAACTCCAATACTTTGGCCACCTCATGCAAAGAGTTGACTCACTGGAAAAGACTCTGATGCTGGGAGGGATTGGGGGCAGGAGGATGAGATGGCTGGATGGCATTACTGACTCGATGGACGTGAGTCTGAGTGAACTCCAGGAGATAGTGATGAACAGGGAGGCCTGGCGTGCTGTGATTCATGGGGTCGTGAAGAGTCGGACACGACCGAGCAACTGAACTGAATGGTCTAGTGCTTTTCCCTACTTTCTTCAATTAAGTCTGAATTTGCAATAAGGAGTTCATGATCTGAGCCACATGAATCACTAGAATGGATAAGGTAATTAGTGAAGAATCTCATGAGAAAGGAGATTTTTGACAGAGAGCTTTAGAAAAATCCCACAGTCAAGACACAAAACACAGATTTCTCTGATAAGCTCTCAAATGATTCACTTAACCATCTGGTGATGCTAATAGATTCTTTACCAACTCCCCCACAACCCAAGTCAGTGAAAATGTTAATGCAGGCATCATTTTGGGCAGGTATTGAAAGTGTTAGTTGCTCAATTGTTTCGACTCGTTGCGCCTCATGACTGTGGCCTGCCAGGCTCCTCTGTGCATGGGATTCTCCAGGGAAATATACTGGAGTGGGTTGCCATTCCATTCTCCAAAGGATCTTCCAGACCCAGGGATCAAACCCAGGTCTCCTGCATTGCAGGCAGATTCTTTACCATCTGAGCTACTCAGTTAGGGAACTTGACTATTTCCTCCTCTGCAAAACAGAAGCAGTAGGAATACTTGCCCCAGCTACCTCAAAGAGGGTTGTAAAGATCAAATGAGAAACTAGATACCAGATGGCCTTGTAAACTATAAGCTTCTTGGTCAGTGCTAGGTGATGTTGCTTTGCCGTTACTATTTCTTCATCGCTCTCAGATATTTCACTAAATGATCAGCAAGTCCCACAATACTTTTTCAGAATTTCCTATGGTACTTTCTCTAGACCAGAAAAAATGTGGGTGGTTTTTTGTTTGTTTGTTTTTTGCTCTGTTTTGAAATTCTAACCCATTCTCACTTTACTAAATCATGATGGGGAGAGAACTTTATAGACCCACTGAACCAATTATCACTGATTCTCCTTCTCCTGAATGTAGGTTCTACACAGGGAAATGACCAGCTAAATGCAGAACGGATTAACAAATCTCACATTCTAGAGCCGTGAAACCCAGAGAACTCCAGAAAAGACATTTTGATACCAAGTGATGGAAGCTTCAATATATAAACTGATTCATAAATATTTATTTATTTTTTTTAATGTAAACCAAGTTTATTTTGCTTTTTAAGTAGTGTTCTTAAAGCACTACAGCTTGGTAAACAATGTAAATTAGTATAAGTCATCTCAAAAGCCAGAGTTTTGTTTTGTTTGTTTTTAATGAGTTGTTAAAAAGATGCAGCCTATTCTAACAGGATAAATATTTTTAACCATTTCACTTTGAGTTAATGAAGGCTCACAAATGAGCAACACTCCTCATTGAGGAAAACAAAAAGCTGTTGTTGACAAGCGACAGCACACACACACAAAAACAAAAAGAACTGTGTAAAAATAACTAACTGTGTTCCCATTTTTTTTTTTTTTTGAAGTCGTTTACAATGATTCATAAATATTTTAAACAAGTCAGTGAGTGGAAAATATACACATTGCATCATTAGGGAACTAATGCGATTAGAATAATAATAACTATTCAGTGTCGCCTCTGCAGTAAATGCCTTTAAAAACATTATTCACCCTCTAGCCTCTGAACAGCAAGGAGCCTGAGAGACGTTTGTTTGCTGCTCCGAGAGCTGCCCCGGAGGCACTCGGCTTCTACAAGCCCTCCAATGAGCTCTCTCTGTGCTGCGCATACAGTACTCACAGTCACTCTTTCAGGGGTCAGAGTTTAATCTCTCTGGCAGATGCATTTTAATTAGAAACTATTCTTCCTTGGAGAAGGCTCTGCAGTGCTGTGACAGGGTTCCTGACATCATGGGCCACTGTGGGCTTACTTACCTGACACATAAGTGACTGTGGTTAGTATCGGCTGAGCAGTAATGAGGATGCTGGCACACTGGGTGCAATGACTTCCTGTGGCCTTCAAATCTGAGTTGCTCACTCAGCCCAGAGTCAACAGGAAAAGGTGACTCATAGTTCCTCCTGCCTCTACCTGCATGGAGAAAGTGTTGACAGTTGACTCAGCTTTTCTTTTCACCTATAATGAGTCATATTTGTACAGCTTTAGAATGCATGCAAGAGGCTCAGTGCATATCTTGGACTTCTCTTTTATTTTGCTGAAAAGGTTTCATAGGCCAAAAGATGTGCCAAATTTCTACTACTGCAGAGTAAATTTAAAAGAGCTTCTTCTCTTTTTACAACTGGCCATTTCCCATTTACCTAAAAGTCAATCAATGAAATAGTAGCAGTTCTACCAGATTTGCTGAGACAATCAATCTAGAGGGCCTTGAGCCCCTCACTGGGCCTTGGAGTTCCCTGATGGGCCTGAGCTGGATGCACTCTGGACTCACAACGCCGGTTGATGGAGCTGTGCTGCAGCAAACAGCTGTACCCTAGCTCGCCGCTGTGACTCCATGAGGCCCTGGTCAGCACTGTTCCAAGCTCTCTCGGCACAGCTTGCTTGCTCTCCCTCTGACTTCCTCTTTATTTAAGACTAGCTTTACGATGCACCTCACCTCATGTAAAATGATCAGTAGGAGCTTAGCCGTGAGAGCCTGGCCTGCAGCGTGGACACCTGCTGCTTCAGGCTCTCAGGACGTCAGATGCGGGCCGTGTCCTCATCCTGCCTGAGTCACCTGGCAGGTGGCGGTCAGGGCAGTCAGGTGACTCAGGTCGGGAGTGGCTTCTTGGATCAGAATCCTGCTTAGGGTTTGACCTGTTGAATCAGACTATGCCCTGGGGAAGTTATGAATTCTTCAAGCATTCTGGCTTCTCATTTACCTCTTAACAGCAAGAATATGGCTGCCTTTGGAACCAGGCAGATATATGTTCACACTCTTCCTTCTCCAGCATGTTATTAATAATTCTTTGACCTAAGCAGGTACTAAATGTCTCTACACCTCGGCTACCTGGTGGGTTAGAATGGTGATTCTCGCAGACTGTGCAAGGATTCCATGAAACAACCAAGGTGAGGGCCTCATCCTGCTGCTGGTGCAGGCGCCTGGGAAACGTGGCTTCCTCCAGGGAGCTGGGTCCTCCAAGAAGCAGAACCAACACAGGAGAAGCAGCTATCCCTTCTTAATCTGCACCACATGGCCTTCCCCCACCAGACAGGAAACACACTGCCTAAGCTGCCGTGGTTTAAGGCAATAGTGAGAACACCAAAATCTTATTGCCAAAAACTTAAAGTTCTCCTGTGCTCACAGTAGTTTTGGCGTTGATTTCCTCAGAGTAAAAACTAAACTGAAATTGAGAACTTGACGTCGAGATATGTGTTAATCAAGGTGCCCTCCTAGGGTGTCCAATCCTCCCAACTTGCCAGGGACTGAAGATTTTCCTAGGACACCAGAAAGTTTCCAGCGGCCAGGCAGCTGGCTGCCCTCTCGTGTTCAGCAACTAGGGCAGTGCTAGGAAGGCGCCCGGGGAGGCGAGAGGTGCCTGCCTCCTGGGGGCTGGGAGGGCGATGCGCGGTCTTCGACGTTCCTTTCACTTGACACTCGGTGGTCACCGGTCCCTGCCCACCTGGGCATGCGCTCACACAGGCAGTCTGTCTGGCCCTGACTCACACCTGCAAGCAGTGGGGAGGGAGCTCTCTCCAGCCGCCTCGGGTAAATCCCATTCTGGACTGTCTCCGTTGCGCTCCTGAGAGCTTGCACCCAGCCATCCACCTGCAAGGGTGTGTCCTAGACGCAGCTCAGAAGGTGCTCTCTGGCCTGTGGCATCTCCTCTTTTTGCTACCTTTACTTTTTATTCCGTTTGAAAAGCGAACTTCCTCTAAGAGCCAGGGAAGCCGCACAGCCCTGCACAGCGAGCACGGCTCCGGCTGGAGGCCGGGCGCCGAGGCGCCATCTGCGGTGTGTCTGCTTTCTCTTTGACTTAGGCTTCAGATGGATCTGAAGGGTGAAGGGCCTCCAGGGGTTGGAATGAGCCATTCGTATTTTGCATGTATTTCCCATAGCTTGACTTTTTTTTTTTTTGACTTGACTTTGGATTTCATTTATGGTTCAGACAGATTGGCCAACAAATAGAAACCACAAACCAAAAGGGTCATAGTGAAATTCATGAATCAGGCTTCTATTTACTACCTTCACTTCTGATTCTACAACCTTACTCACCTTCATTTCCACCCCCTCCTTCCTTCCGTCCATTTTCATGTTTCCCATCCCTAACATCAAACTGCCTACGTTCCCTTACTCAATATCTAGCCCTCTTAGAACGTAAGCTTAGAATGGCAAGGAGCCGGGGAGCCCCACTGTACAGTACTTGGCCCCTCAATAAGTACGGCAGAAAGTGAAGAGGAGCTAAAGAGCCTCTTGATGAAGGTGAATGAGGAGAGTGAAAAAGCTGGCTTAAAGCTCACATTCAGAAAACTAAGATCATGGCATCCGGTCCCATCACTTCATGGCAAATAAATGGGGAAACAGTGGCTGACTTTTATTTTTGGGGGCTCCAAAATCATTGCAGATGGTGACTGCAGCCATGAAATTAAAAGACGCTTACTCTTTGGAAGGAAAGTTATGACCAACCTAGACAGCATATTAAAAAGCAGAGACATTACTTTGCCAACAAAGGTCCATCTAGTCAACACTATGGTTTTTCCAGTAGTCATGTATGGATGTGAGGGTTGGACTGTAAAGAAAGCTGAGCACCGAAGAATTGATGGTTTTGAACTGTGGTGTTGGAGACTTTTGAGAGTCCCTTGGACTGCAAGGAGATCCAACCAGTCCATCCTAGAGATCAGTCCTGGGTGTTCATTGGAAGGACTGACGTTGAAGCTGAAACTCTAATACTTTGGCCACCTGATGCAAAGAACTGACTCATTTAAAAAAACCATGATACTTGGAAAGATTGAGGACAGGATGAGATGGTTGGATGGCATCACCGACTCAATGCACATGAGTTTGGGTAAACTCTGGGAGTTGGTGATGGACATGGAAAGCTGGTGTGCCGCAGTCCATGGGGTCGTAAAGAGTCGGACATGACTGAGCGGCTGAGCTGAGCATCTGTGACTCTGTCCTCGTCAGTGGGCTATCCTTGGCCACAGCTGCTGCTGCCCAGAAGCATGAGTGCTTCAGCAACAGAGTCTGAGTTTGCTGGTAATTTCCAACCTGGCACTTGAAATAGTCTTACTTAAGATCAAAATTGAGCATCCCTCAACGCTTGCCTTTCCAGATCTGCTTCTGCAGCTTGGGTTCTCACTTTCTAAAACAATTACTATTCTGTTTTGACTTAAAGATGAATAGTTTTCAATGGTTTAATACATTCTCACCTTCAGAAAGCATTTCCGTTTTAATGACAGTTTTCAAGGAGATAACACAAAGATGGCCACTGTAGAATCAGGGGTGTTGCAGCAGACGGTCAGGAAAATACTGAGCAGGAGCACATTTTCTGATGTTTCTACATTTTCTCCCCATGAGCTGTTCCCTCTTACTTCCACGACCAGAGGTGTAAGCTCCTGGTTGAGAACTTAATTCCCTTCTCGTTTGATATTTCCAACCTGGAACATTCAATGATTATATAAATTTACTTCACCACTGGAAACGCATGAAAAGTTTAAACACTTAACCACTGAGCATCACTTTGTTTTTCACAAAGAGAACCAGAAGAGTAAGAACTCACGTTTACCCGAAGGAAGAAAATGACAGCTGCTGTTGGATTCTGCAATGGAAGCCACATAGCACAGTGTCTGGACTGTTTCTGAAGTTACAGCTGCTCCAGCCCCTGAGGGTTTGTCCATTATCTCCGTGGAAATACAGGGTGAACCATTTATTCTCCTTAAGAACCCTGAAGGTTCTCCCTAAGGATCTCTGGTTGTTCATGTGGAGTTGTGTGTAAGCCACGGTAGGACTGAAAGAGCGGCCAGCATGGCTCGGTGAGAACAGTGACGTAGAGACCGTGGCTCAGGCCCACGTCTCCCATTTGGGCAGATACAGACAGCAAAGCGGATGGGCATGGAGTCTGCATTCACCAGTGAGTTAACTAACAGGAAAGGTTACAAACTATACTCTCATGTTACCTTTGAACTCATTTCACAACAATAACATTAATAAGCCATGAAGGAAAAAAATAAGCAAAAGACTGATAAACAAAGAAAACCAATGTGCTAAATATTCAGACTGATTTTATTATATTCCAGCTCCAGATGCCACATGATTCTCCTAGTTCAGGTTTCAGAATGCCCTCTTCATTTTGATGGATAATCTGCTATAATATTTAGGAGGGAGAAAGCAAGAGAATATGAGTAATTATAACAACCATAGCCTTGCTTCAATTTTTTCATATTGTACAAATTCACAAAGCTATATTAAAAATGAAAAAAATAGTTTATTTCTTTGATACAGAATATACAATATTGCACTCATGTTGCAAATAGTGTGTAAGAAAAGAACTCTATTTAGACTGCCGTAACAGTTGTCTGGGATATTTCACGGGGTCACCAACAATAACCAGCACTGCCCTTTAACCCACTGAAAAGGCCAATGTTTGATAAAGCTTACTTTTTATTCCAGCGTCAGTGACTGCCTTTCAGCCACATAACCACCTTTAAGTCTGAGGCACTGGTGGTCTGTGTCCATGTATTAAAGAACTAGATGCTGCCAAGCCATTTTCCGGGCTTTATCAGCAATTTTCCAGTGGCTCTTCCTTTCCATTGCACTTAACCCTATTACCTGACATGCTATCCTTTCCTGAGCAAATGACACTGTTCTGCAGCAATAACTATTGTTCACCCTTGTGAAGCCGATTATAAACTTTTTTATTCAGACTGAGCTACAAAGTCTGATTTTCTCAGTCACTCAGCGATCTGGGTTAACTCAGAGTTAGGAAAGGATTTCCCACCTCCAGCCACACACTCAGGCCCTGAGCTGAGGCCTGAATCCAGACACACAAGAGCGAGTGCTAACCTGGTCCTGCTGGGGTCTGGGGACACCCTGTTCCTGCCTCACACACACCCCTGACATTTACTTCCTAGAGTCATTGTTCTGGAAGATCTCAGTTCTTTTAAACAGTAACCAATTTGTTTTCCTGCTTTCCATCTGTCACGTGGGTGGTTGGTAGCTGTTCCTGCTGCTTAGTCACTTCAGTCATGTCCGACTCTGTGCGACCCTATGGACTGCAGCCTGCCAGGCTTCTCTGTTCATGGGATTCTCTAGGCAAGAGTCCTGGAGTGGGTTGCCATGCCTTCCTCCAGGGGATCTCCAGGACCCAGGGGTTGGACCCGCGTCTCCTGCACCTCCTGCACTGCAGGCAAATTCTTTACTACTGCACCACCAGGGAAGTCCATGGGGACGGCAGCATTCACAACATTTTAATCTCAGATAAATCTGACCTAGGGTACACTTTATCCTATTCTGACAGTAGAAAGGCACATAACAATTTCACTTAAAGCATTCACATAAAAAATTAATGGAATCTGCAAATAGGGAAACTCCAAATACAAAAAGATCCTTTAAAGAAAACTCTCATCTTGGACATTATCTTTTAAATTAAGTATAATCCAGTGAATAGTGAATAGCAAAATAGCAGCATTAAAAAAAAAAAAAAAAAAAAGACCACACACAAAAATAAACACAAAATGGATTAAAGATTTAAATGTAAGACCAGAAACTATAAAACTCCTAGAGGAGAACATAGGCAAACACTCTCCGACATAAATCACAGCAGGATCCTCTATGATCCACCTCCCAGTATACTGGAAATAAAAGCAAAAATAAACAAATGGGATCTAATTAAAATTAAAAGCTTCTGCACAACAAAGGAAACTATAAGCAAGGTGAAAAGACAGCCTTCTGAATGGGAGAAAACAATAGCAAATGAAACAACTGACAAACAACTAATCTCAAAGATATACAAGCAACTTATGCAGCTCAACTCCAGAAAAATAAACGATCCAATCAAAAAATGGGCCAAAGAACTAAATAGGCATTTCTCCAAAGAAGACATACGGATGGCTAACAAACACATGAAAAGATGCTCAACATCACTCATTATCAGAGAAATGCAAATCAAGACCACAATGAGGTACCATTTCACACCAGTCAGAATGGCTGCGATCCAAAAGTCTACAAGCAATAAATGCTGGAGAGGATGTGGAGAAAAGGGAACCCTCTTACACTGTTGGTGGGAATGCAAACTAGTACAGCCACTATGGAAAACAGTGTGGAGATTCCTTAAAAAATTGCAAATAGAACTGCCTTATGACCCAGCAATCCCACTGCTGGGCATACACACCGAGGAAACCAGAATTGAAAGAGATACATGTACCCCAAAGTTCATTGCAGCACTGTTTATAATAGCCAGGACATGGAAACAACCTAGAAGTCCATCAGCAGATGAATGGATGAGAAAGCTGTGGAACATATACACAATGGAGTATTACTCAGCCCTTAAAAAGAATAAATTTGAATCAGTTCTAATGAGATGGATGAAACTGGAGCCAATTATACAGAGTGAAGTAAGCCAGAAAGAAAAACACCAATACAGTATACTGACACATATATATGGAATTTAGAAAGATAGTAATGATGACTCTGTTAAAAAAAAAAAAAAAAAAAAAAAAAACAGGGAAAATTTTCTCAGAGCAGGGCATCTTTGTCTTTATAGAGTCTACATTGAAGAGGTACCCTCCCCAAATGCACAACCCTGACTTACTGACAAGCAAGTCCCTACAGTACTGAGCACAGCACAGAGTCCCCAGTGTGCCGCTGACAGTCAAATGGAAAAGTCATTCAAACAACATACAGAGCGATAACCCAGGGCAGCATGGCTGAAATTACACTTGTAAAACGAAAACCACGTGAAATGTCGGAAAACTATCTGAAGACCAATACTTATGTAAAAATAAATATTTAACTCTAGGACCTATTCTCACAGCAACAGTTACAAAAATAGAATACAGTATTAAACAGATACACGAATATATCAAAATTGGTTTATAAAATATTTTACTTTTGAGAAACCTATTTCTCTTCCCTCCCTGTTCTAATAATTATATTTTTAGATATATTTTGATGAAACATTGTAAGCTTTGACTGGGTGACAGATCGTCTTTGGGTTGTTTTCATGGATACACAAATTTCTCTCCGAAGGTTCTGAACTTGAAATTTATTTACTCTGAGTGTCATGAGCCAGGACAGGTCTAGGGTCACAGTAACTCCTTACCAAGAACACTCCAACCTGAAAGTCTCCCAGCTGCCCAAGGGGCTGCCCTTGCTTCAAACATCCTATTCAGACAGAGCAAACTGCTGCCAAATTTGGCATGACTGCATGATAGATGAGGGTGCAAATTAGACCAAAATGTAGGGCATTTCACATGTCATGAGTCCATGCTCTGCCTAAATAGAGGTCTTTTTTATCCTTTCCGGAAGCTGGGGACAAGAGAACCAAGGAGGCACGTCCGACACGGTGCTGCAGAAGAGGGCCGCTGACACAGACTTGAAGGAAGGGAGCTCCAGCCTTCTGCCAGCTCTCAGGCAACTGTCCAGGCGCACAAGAAGGCTCCCTAGCGACACCCCAGCTGTGCGCCGTTTCATGTCACCGCTGCACACCCACAGCCAGCAGGGGTGGCGATCAGTGTCGTAAGGTGATCAGCGGCGCAGCTGGGAAGCCGCTGTGGTTCACGGTGCGGCGGTGCTTAGAAAGGGAGGTCTGTGTGTGAATGTACAAGTGTGGGCATGTGTTTGCTCTTTGTTAGCCACAGTATTTGTGTAGAATACATCTTCTCATGATCACAGAACTTTGATTTAAACGGTGCCAATCTGTCCAGTATGACTGAAAGCAGTAAACACCATGCATTTGTGTTTGAATTTCATGCTCTTTGCCTTTTTTCTTTTCAGAATTAATTATCATTAAAACGTATCATGGTACCTATTTGTCAGCAAGCCACTCAAAAAGATGCCCTTGAAACTATTTCCAAGCAGCTTTTCCTTCTTCTGCTGCCTCTGGAAGCAAAAATAGACCCACCTAACACAAGAAAACATTTTCCAGAGCTTCAGCTGTGTCTTAACAGTTAAAACTCAGCTAAGTTCTGTTTTCCCATCTTCTCCACAGCATTCCAAACCTTCTGATATGACAAGCCTCTTCAGTGGTGTGTTTCATTCCTGGGAAAAGAGCAATCATATGGGTACTTGGGTACTCTAGCCAAAACCTGGCAGTGAAGATGGGCCTGGGGTCCCAGTCATCCAGATGTGCTGCAAGGAGTCCCCATCGTCCAGAAGGCTTGCTTCCTGAGGAGTAAGGAAAAAGCTGTCAATCAACACCAGTCTAGGCAAAAGCTATAAACCAAGCACTGAATTACAAAGTTTGGCCCCTGCTGTCTTTGGTTTTATGATATTTTCTGTATTTCAAACATCTCCTTTGTGCATTTAAAATTTTTAAAAGAAATAAGTAGCAAACACAGCTACCATCTTGTTGCTCTGTATCCATTTCCCTGTAGGCCTTTTTCTGAGGCAGTAAAGAAAATTTTCTTTGACTGTTGATCGGTAAGGCCAGTGCTCACTAGCACAGAGCAAGCAGTGCAAACAAAATGTAAAAGGCAAACAGGTTCTGCCCTTTCAAACACAGTCCTCTCTGCAAGACTCAGGGGCTGGCCTGAAGATGGAGGTAGCCTTATTACAGCTCAGGTCACTATGTCCACCTGAACTGCACGCAGAGTTGGGGGGCACGAGCTTCCAAGCTGGAAGAGACGCGAGTGGGAAGGCAGGGGCGTCCCCACTTGTCTGAGCCATGCTCCATGGCATCTGTGCAGGTGCTGAGACAGTCCTACCTCCCAGCTTCCAGTTATCCCACATGATCAAAGAGAAGTGTGAAAAGAGCTGGGGAACGTCTGATATTTCTGCCTTAAAATTGAACAATATTTATCCCTAAAAAATTCAAAGGACAGGCTGCCATTCTTTTATAACGATATTAAAATCAGTAACATATATTCTATGCAAAAGATAGAAAACCAGAAACCTAAATTTTGGCAGACCTCCCATTTTAATGAATTGAGGGACAGGAAGATGATTAAACATCAGTAGTCAGAAGAGTGGTTTTCATGAATTTTACACTGGGAAATATGATACCAAAATTATCCACGTGTGACTGTCAGCCATGGAGCCCAGTGGAATCACACGCAGCCTCTGTAAGTCATTCTCTAACTCTGATGGTCTCACTTTTGAAAAGTAAATATTTTTAATCTATGGGGTAATAAATTTATGAACTTATTTAATTCTGGATGGAATATTTTTATTTTGCTTTATAGAACTTCTATCTACCAACGAGACAAAAATCGTCACATAAAATACATTTTCTTTTTCACCTAGAAAAGACATCTTCGTTCATCTCAAATCTGAATTTTTCATGAAATCCTAAAACAAATCTGTATGGATTCCAACACAAATGTCACAAAAAACTAGAGAAAAATTATAGCTGTAGTTTTGTTTCCACAGCTTCCAGAAGTTAGGGAACTATTCTCAGGCAAGTTATCCTGTGACGAAAGGTCGGCTGCATTTTGTTCAGGCTGCCAGAAGACCCTCACCAGCGAAGGGGAAGGGTCTGGAGTCTGTCCTGACTCCTTTTCAGAGGGGATTTCATGTCTGAAGGTGGTGAATCGAGGGGACTGTGGTCAGGGCAGACACTGTCCTCATCTGGACAATGAGGACATTCCACTGGAATGTTAATTTTAGCATTCTATTGCCCAGAGCAAAATTCATGAAAATTCACTGTCTACTGGTGTTTAATCACCTTCCTGTCCTTCGATTCATTAAAATGGGAGGCCTGCCATAAGTTGGAGAAAGGACATGCTTTTCTTCCTCACAATTCTCCAAGCAGCAAGCCCTTAGGTCTCTTGGGTTAAAGTTCAAAGAACTTGAGCTGTTTGGGGGTCTATGAGAGTAAATTTGTAGAGAAAATCTTTACAGAGCTGGTGCTTGCCAGTGACACACAGCAAACTGAGCAGGTTCTGTGTAACAAACATCTCTCTTCTCTGGACAGTAACAGGACACAGCTTAGGAGGCAGGTGATGCGGTCCCCCACTTGGAGAAGCAGCCATGTGAAGAGAGAGGGAGCTGGTGAGTGGGTGCACCTCCACTCTCCTGCAGAGCCATCCTGGGCAGCCCCCTGACCCCGTGCCACTTTCCTCTGGCCTCAACCACTTCCCTTTGCCATAAAAGTCGTGTCACAATAGACAACAGTTTTTTGTTGTTGTTGTCGTTATCGTTGTTTTCCTTTTCTCGGTTACAGTCATGGAACACAGACAAACACATTTCAGACTAAATGGAGTCACAAAGTGTAGAGGCTGGAAGCCCTCTGCTGTCCACATTCACTTCATGGGCAGTGGGAGCCTAAGCTAAAAGTCGGGGAGTGATTGCTGATAGAGGACAGGCTCCCAACTCCCCACTGAGGGCTCCATCTGCTACACCACGACCCTCTGGGACAAGCCAGCCTCTGCAGCTTGCCCCCACCATATCAGGGTGTTCATGGCCAACCCTAACCCTGGCCAGCAGTCACTCACCTCAGGCCCCAGGACAACTGGTGAAAAGTGCGAGGTAATGAACTGCTTTCAGCTTAAATTCTGATTGCCTTTATACATTCTGCAGGGACTCAGGTTAGGGGAAATACAATAATCCTCAATAAACTACAAGGGAGTCTGTAGGTCACGACCCTTCTGAATCCAAAAGAACAGTGAATCCTTTTCTTTTTATGAATTGTCACATGTATTAAGACCATGGCCGCTTGGGGAAGTTAGGCATTTTTCAGGCCTCAAACAGGTGAGCTGTGTGCAAACACATCTTAGGGCAGACTCTCCCACCATGCTGAAGACTGATACCATGTCTCAAATTAGTTTATCTCAAGGGCAGACAAAATACTTCTATCACATTACCTTTACAAACACTTATAGCAAGTCATCAGTGCAGGGTCAGAGAAACAAGATGCTGTAGTGCTTGAACCTTGGTTCTCAAAGAGAACCCTGCAAGGCGTCTCCCCTTCTCCCTTCACTACCCCAGAAACACCCTCTCCGCAGAGGAGGCAGTGAATGCAAACATCCCTTAGTTCCCTGAGGAAAAACTTCCTGAGATCAGGCTTCAGATACCGACTCCAGGGGGAAGAAACGCACCTCCCCTGCCATCATCAGAGGCAAATAAAATACAGAATCACTGCCAAGTAGAACTCTAAGACATTAGTTCTCACCTAGTCCCTCCCTCAGCTCAAAAAACTGCCCCAACGCGTCTTAGAAAGGTCTCGAAACAACTGGAACAAAATTTAGGCAAAAATCTTTTAGCTAAATGAGTGTCAAACGGCTGCGAAGATCCTGCAGAGAAGTCCCCCGCCCTCTGGGCTCGGGGAAGGCCTCCAGGAAGCGCACAGCCTTCCTTTCTGGGGAGGGGAGACCGCAGTCCGCCCAGGCCCCGCGGACCTGACGGTCAGCCGGCATCAAAGCTCTGGACCCACGCAGAGCCCTCAGGCTATTTCAACGCCGGGAAACAGCAGCGGTGTAAAAGCACTTTCTCACGGAGCGTTTAGAATGCCAATTTCTCCTCTTTTTACTGTAATAAGCCAACTGGGGTGCACTTGGCGTAGAGAGCCACCTTTCCTGGCAGCCAGAAGCCGCGCTCGCAGGAGAGCCGGCGCAGGCCGGGTGCAGCCCTCCGACGAGGCGCCCTGCGGCTCTCCCTCGCGCGAGTTACTTCAGAAGGCGGGGTCCCCCCGCTCGGTGCCCCCGGGCCCTCTCAGGCGCGCCCCCCAGACAGCCCGCCCGCCCCGGACGCACACCTCGGCCGGGTCTCCGGGGGTCACGCGGGGCCCTGCAGCCGCTGGCCGGGCGTCTCCTTGGCCTTCCTGCAGGTGTACAGCCACCGGATGATGCGCGCGTTCCTCTCGACCACCGAGGTGGTGCCGGGCACCTGCTCGGCCAGCTCCTCCTCCTGCAGGCCCTCGCCTTCCCCGCTGCGCCGGGAGAAGCCGCTGTCGGAGGTGGCCACGCTCACGCTGCGGACCTTGAGGGCGCCGCGGTCCGACTCAGCCGAGAAGTTCTCGCGCCCGAGCGCCTCCACCACGTCGGGCTCCAGGCCGCAGTACCGGAAGAACGTGTCCGCTTCGGCCAAGGGCGCGGAGCAGCGCGAGCTGAGGTCGGACTGCGAGCGCTGCAGCCCCCGGCGCCTCGCCCCCAGCAGCTCCGCGCCGCGCGGCGCCGCCGAGACCCGGGGGCGCGTCCCGACGGGCCCGGCGGGCGCGGGGGCCGTGCAGGGGCCAGGCTCGGCCCGGGCGGCGCCCTGGGCCCTGAGCCCCCACTCCGCTCCCACCCGGGCGGCGCCGGGAGGCTCGGGCGTCCTGTCCTTGCTCGGCCCCTGGAAGAGCTTCTTCACCAGGCTTGCCCTGGGGCTGTCGGCTCCCGACGCTCGGGCGAACTCGCACTTCTGACGGTAGATGACCAGCGAGTCCGGCCTTAGCGGCTTCCGCGCTATAGCCCTGCGCACCCCGGGCCCGGGGACGCACGCCTGCCCTCCGGTCGCCTCGGGGCTGCTGCCCCCGCCGGGCGGGCCTGGGCCGGCCCCGGGCGGGCCGCGCACGTACTTGGCGCGGTCGGCCGCCAGCCTCTCCACCGCGCTCCTGCGAGCCGGCGCCGCCGCGTCCGGGGCCGCGGGGGCCCCGGAGTCTCGAGACCAGAGCCGCGCGCCCACGGGCGCGTCCAGAGCGCGCATCCTCCAGGCCCGGCCCGCTGCGGAGACGCTCTCGGGCTGCGCGCGGGCGTCAGCGGACCCGCTCCGGAGTCGGCTCCGTGTGAGCAGCGGCGCCCCGGCGCCCGGCCGCGCGGGGCGGGGGCAGAGTCCGCTCGGACGGGAGCGCCGCCCGCCGGACCCGCCCCTCCCGGCCCGCCCTCTCCTCGCGCCGGGCCCGCCAGCCCGTTCTGGGTCCCGCCGGGCTTCGCGCAGCCCTGCTCCGGGGTCAGGGCCGAGCCCCGCGGGCCCGCAGGGCAGACGGGCGGGGAGGGGCCCCGTCGGTGCGGGCCCGGGGCCACCGGCCCTTCCCGGCCGCGGGGCGCGCGCACCTCCGACGCCGGCACTTCCGCCGCGCGGAGGGCAGAGCGGCTCCGGCGCCACCCCCACAGCCGGCAGGTGCCTCCTGCCCTTTGAATTCTTAAAGTGACCTCGGGATGTTTGAAAAGTGGCTTTAATTTCCTGGAGTGCTCTTGCAGGGCACTCCTCCTAAACTGTAGCAAAGGAAAGCCTAAACGCGCCGCAGGCCAGGCCAGGCTGTGTGTCAGGCAGAAGGGAACCAGGAACCGGGACTGGGTCCAGGCTCAGCCAGACGGCCTGCCGGTGGCCCGACCAGACTGGACCGTCTGCTGCCGGGGCTCGCGAGGCAAGGCTCAGGGATTCGGGAAAAGCCTGAACACATTCCCAGAAGACTGCTGTTTTTACCGTAATCAGTGTAACACGGAAACCACGGGTTCGCCAGGGCAGTGAATCAGTCCAAAATTCCATTCTTTCAAAAGGTGGACGAAGGACCAAGAATATCTGCCAGACAGTGATATGGCCACGCTATCTCCTGTGAAAGCCAACTCCATGATACGCTGACCTTTCGAGGCCGTGGCTGAGTGCGCCTGGTGCGGGGCAACACAGCACCGCCTGGCTGCAGACAGGGAGTTGCCTTAGGTCTGGGTCTGTTTTGTTTTGTTTTTTCGTTTTTTAACAGAAATGCCAGTGGGCACCAAGCGGACTGGTGGTGAGTGAGCAGGGGCAGAAGCTCAATGATTTCAAACAGGTTTGGCAAACCTGCACCCTCTGACCACCAACCACCCAGAACCCCAGCAGGTGCCCAGTGGGTCTTCAGACCTGGAGTTTCTCTGAAGTTATATCCTGTAGTCAGTGATAGAAACACAAGAATCCAGGTCTCCTGAGAACCAGGCTACCCAGTTAGTGTCACCAGAAAATGCCACACTGACGTGAAAAGATGCCTGTGGTCCTGAAACTGGCAGAGAGAGAGACGGAGCCTCTGCTAGCTCCAGGGAGGGACGGACAGCACGCTGGTGGTGGGAGCCCAAAGCCGGGCTTTCACTCAGGCTGACTTGTCTGTTGTCAGCCAGAGAAAGCACAGACTCTTACTTGCTTAGCCCCAAATGCCTCCTTTCCGTGTTCACACTGACAGTTGCCGCAGTTCAGAGAGAGAACTCCTAAGCATAGGGTATCTGGAATTTCTCTGAGCCTGGGTCCACCGTTTATTAGCCATGTTCCATTGGACAGAAAACAAATCTCTCGAGGCCTTTGCTCTGTTGTTTGTAAAAATCCTCATTGTATAGCTTAGAGCATCCGCTGCTTTGTAGTGAGCACTAAATGAGGTCTCTGCCCCGGCTTCTGCAGAGCCTGCCAGACTGGGCTTCTCAGTGTCTCTTGTTAGGGTCAGGCTGCTCCACTGTAAACTAGACCACGTTACTTCCACCTGCTGGGACAGTTATTAATGAGATTGCACATATAAAGGGCTTAGCACTATGTCTGGTACAGATCAAATTTTCTTTTTAAAATTTTTTTATTTGGAAGACAATTGCTTTACAACACAGACCAACTTTTCAATAAATAAATGTTTTAATTATGGTGGTTATGATTAGTGGATTATCACATTTTAAATAAGATTAGTGAATTCACACATGAGTATTGAATAAAACTACTATAAAGTTGTATTTAAGACATAGATATTAAGATACTAACAAGAAAATTTTCTCCATAAACTTTTCTCACTGCTCAGCTGGTAGCTTAGACTTTGAGCCTCATTTATCCCTGGTGGCATCTGCAAATACATGATCAGAACAGGAATAATGCTTACAGACCCAATGATCCAGAAACTCTCCTCCAGAGAATATGTCCTGTGGAACCAAGAAGAGATGTGTTCACGGTATGAAGATATTCACTGCAGACAAGCAGGTGAAATCAACCTACATTCAACAAAAGAAAGAAAGTTAGATAGTGGGTGACATACCCATGGGATGGAGCATCACGCAACCATTTATAGTCATGCTTCCATAGGATATTTTATGGAGTGCAAAGTGATCAGGATGTATGTGAAATTTTGAAAATAGGACAAATATAGTGGCAGTCTTGAGTAAATAGCTAAATATCATGAAACCTACAGAGACTAAATCATGAAGAAATAGAAAATCCACATAGACCTATAGCTAGTAGGAGACTGAATGAGATATCAGGTGTCCCCCATCAAAGAAAAGCCTTGTACCTAATTATTGACTGACAAACTTTTAAAGAAGAACGAATAACCAATTCTTCTTGATTTTTCACCAAAAAGTGAGGAGGAGGGAACACTTGCTAACTCGTTCTATAAGGTCTATTACCCCATACCAAAATCAAACAAAGATAAAATAAGAAATCTATGTATTAATATCCCTTATGGACATTAATGCAAAATTGTTTAACAACATTCTAACAAGCATAATTCAGTAGCATATTGAAAATATTATCTACAAGTGGGATTTATTTCTGGAATGCAAGGGTGGTTCAATGTATGAAAATAAAACAACATAATAACAACAGAATGAAGAGAAAGAAAAACATACAAGGTCATTACATTTGATTAAAAAAAAAGCACTTGACAAAATTCAAGATACTTTCAAGATAAAAACACGCAACAAATTAAGAATAGAAGGAAATTACTTCAATGTAATAAAAGTCGTATGTGAGAAAGCTAGAGTGAACATTAAGCCCAACAGTGAGAGACGGGAAGCTTTTCTCTAAGATTAAACACAGGGAAGGGCGCCTGCCTTCGCCGCATCTGTCCCGTGCAATACTGAGTCCCAGCCAGAATAACATGACGAGAAAAAGACGCAAAGCCATTCAGATTAGAAAGGAAGGAGTAAAATTTCCTGTTTGCAGATGGTGTGATCTTATATGTAGCAAATGCTGAAGATTCCAGGAAAAAAAAAAAAAACCTGTTAGAAAAAAATTCAGGAAAGTAGGAGGATGCAGGTCAACACACAAAAATCAGCTGCACTTATCTGCATTAACTGACCAATCTGAGACAAGAACTACAAACAGCTGCATTTACTATGGCGTCCAAATAATGAGCAAAATATCTAGGAATTGATCCAGGGGGTAAAAGACTTATATGATGAAAACTACAAAGCACCACTAAAAGAAATTAAGGAAGACATAAGCTGCATCCCATGTTAATAGTTTGGAAGACTTAATCTTGTTAAAAAACCCAATACAACCCCAAATGATCTATAAATTAGATCTAATCCCTATGTATATCCTAATAACATTTTTGCAGAAATAGGAAAAAAACCTATCCTAAAATTCATCTAAAACATCTAGGAGCCCCAAAGAGCAAAAAAAAAAAAAAAAAGCTTGAAAAAGAAGAAAAAATTGGAGGACTTACACTCCTGGTTTTATAACTTACTACCAAGCTAAATCAAAAAAGTGTGACATTAACACAAAGACAGATTAAAGACCATTGGAACAGAACAGACTCTTAAACCCTCAGATATATGGTTGAATGAATTTTTATAAGGAATGCCAAGATGAGTAAGGAAGGGATAGTCTTTGCAACAAATGGTGCTAGATAAATGAGATAAGCTAGATATAAACTGGATAAACTAGATAAACTGGATATCCTCATGCAAAGGAATGCAGCTGGACTTTTACCTAACTCCATATAAAAAAAATAAAATGAAATTGGATTAAGAACTTAAATATAAGCCCTAACACAAGGCAATGGCACCCCACTCCAGTACTCTTGCCTGGAAAATCCCATGGACGGAGGAGCCTGGTGGGCTGCAGTCCATAGGGTCGCGAACAGTCAGACACGACTGAGCGACTTCACTTTCTCTTTTCACTTTCATGCATTGGAGAAGGACATGGCAACCCCCTCCACTGTTCTTGCCTGGAGAATCCGTCTATGGGGTCGCACAGAGTTGGACACGACTGAGCGACTTAGCAGCAGCAGTAACACGATATAAATCTTCAAAGAAGACACAGGACCAAACTTTATGACACTGAAGTTAGCAATCGTTCTTGGATATGACACCAAAGCACAGGCAACAACAACAACAAAGAAACAAATTGAAATACATAAAAATGTCTTAAAATGTATGTATCAAAATCACTATTCACAGACTAAAATGGCAACCCAGAGAATGGGAGAAAATATTTGCCAATCATGTATCTGATACAGAATTAATAACCAGAATATATAGAAAACTCCTAAAATTCAGCAACACAAAAGCCCAATTCAAAAGCTGACCATAAATTTAGACAGTTCTCCAGAAAAGATTACACAAACCGTCAATAAGCATATGAAAAGATGTTCAATATCAGTTATCATTAGGGAAACATAAACCTGAACTACAAAGATAAACCACTTCACGCCCATTAGGGTGGAGACTCTCAAGAAAGGAAGAAAGGGCAGAAAGCAGCACGTGCGGGTGATGCTTTGGAGACACTGGGGCCCTGTGCACTCTTGGTATAGAATGATGAAACCTCTGTGGAAAAATATTACAACTAGAGTCACCTTGTGTCCCAACAATTACACTTCTGGTTATATATCCAAAAGAAATGTACGCAAGATTTTGAGGAGATATTTGTATACCAAGTTCACAGTAACGTTGTTCACAATAGCTAAAATACTGAAGCAACCCAAGAACCCTTGAGTAGATGAATGAATCAGCGAAATGTGCGTATATCCATCAGAATATCATTCAGCCTGAAAAAGGAAGAGATTATTGCAATGGACTGCAGCACGACAACCATGAAGACATATGCCGAGTGAAACAGGCCAGTTACGAAAAGACAAATGCAGTGTGCCTCCACTTATGGAGTTGCTTAGGTGAGTCACAAAATTGTGAAGACAGAAATTTTAATGGTGGTCGCCTGGGCTAGGGGAGGGGATTCTGGGGAGTGACTATTTAACCAGTCGAGTTTCAGTCTTACAAGATAGAAAGAGTTATGGAGATGGATGGTGGTGATCGTTGCAGAACAATGTTAATATATTTAACATGACTAAACCGAACACTTGAAATAGTTAAGATGTTAATTGTCATGTTATACAAGTAACAAGAAATATTTTACCATAATAAAAAAGTGGAAAAAAGCAAAACCTGTGATACAATCATACCATGGACTACTGCTCAGAAATAGAAAGGGATAAACTGATCCACCCAACCTGGGTGAATCAATAGTGAACTGTGCTGAAAAAAAGTCCATCCTGAAAGTTTACACAGGTATGGTTTTATTTGTGTAGCATTCTCACAACGATAAAACTGTAGCGGTGAACACACGGCGGTGCCAAGGCTAAGGGAAGGAGTGGGGCTGAGCACAAAACGGAAGCGTGCGGTCCCGCTGGGGCGGCGGGACGGTCCACGTCTGCACTGTGTGACTGTCAGTGCCCTGGTTTTGAAATTTTCTTATGGTTTTGCAAATATCACCATTGGGATAAACTGGGTAAGGGACACACTGCATATCTCTGTATTTTTTCTTATATCCACATGTGATGTTATCTTTTTATCTCAAAATATGTTTGACAATTAAAAACTAAAACAGCAATGTGAACCAGTGAATAAATGAATCTGTGTATCAGTTATTCCAGTCCTTCAGGTTCTGAGCATGTTGTAGAACATTTTGTTTATGTAGAACACGTTTACTGGCACTTGCTGTATGCAGAACACCATTCCAACCGCCAAGACACAGCAAAAAGCCATTCTGAAGAGTGAGAGCAGGCCACACTTCAGTCTATGCGTCTCTTCACAGGTTGGTCTACTGTTAGTGTTTCTGCCTTGATGATCGAAGTGTTCCAAATGTCTGCATGTGTCCTTGGGCCAATTCATCCTCTTCTAGTTAAGCCTGTTTTACTTCAATATATGCACAACCAGGAAAAAGTTACTAAGGCATTTTGTTCCCCGTTGTGTTTAATTACAGGGGCTCTCTGACTTATCAACACCTAGATTCAAGGGATTAGATCTGATAGAGCGCCTGAAGAACTATGGATGGAAGTTCGTGACATTGTACAGGAGGCAGCAATCAAGACCATCCCCAAGAAAAAGAACTGCAAAAAGGCAAAATGGTTGTCTGAGAAGAGCTTACAAATAGCTGAGAAAAAAAGAGAAGTGAAAGGCAAAGAAGAAAAGGAAAGACATACCCATCTGAAAGCAGAGTTCCAAAGAATAGCAAGAAGAGATAAGAAAGCCTTCCTCAGTGACCAGTGCAAAGAAACAGAGAAAAACAATAGAATGGGAAAGACTAGAGATCTCTTCAAGAAAATTAGAGATACCAAGGGAATATTTCATGCAAAGGTGGGCACAATAAAGGACAGAAATGGTGTGGACCTAATAGAAGCAGATATTAAGAGGTGGCAAGAATACACAGAAGAGCTATACAAAACAGATCTTCACGACCCAGATAACCATGATGGTGTGACCACTCACCTAGAGCCAGACACCCTGGAATGGGAAGTCAAGTGGGCCTTAAGAAGCATCACTACGAACAAAGCCAATCAAGGTGATGGAATTCCAGTTGAGCTCTTTCAAATCCTAGAAGATGATGCTGTGAAAGTGCTGCACTCAATACGCCAGCAAATTTGGAAAACTCAGCAGTGGCCACAGGACTGGAAAAGGTCAGTTTTCATTCCAATCCCAAAGAAAGGCAATGCCAAAGAATGCTCAGACTACCGCACAACTGCACTCATCTCACACACTAGTAAAGTAATGCTCAAAATTCTCCAAGCCAGGCTTCAACAGTATATGAACCATGAACTTCCAGATGTTCAATCTGGATTTCAAGAAGACGGAACCAGAGATCAAATTGCCAACATCCTTTGGATCATCAAAAAAGCAAAAGAATTCCAGAAAAACATACTTCTGCTTTACTGACTACACCAAAGCTTTTGACTGTGTGGATCACAACAAACTGTGGAAAATCCTTCAAGAGATGGGAATACCAGACCACCTGACCTGCCTCTTGAGAAATCTGTATGCAGGTCAGGAAGCAACAGTTAGAACTGGACATGGAACAACAGACTGGTTCCAAATAGGAAAAGGAGTACGTCAAGGCTGTATATTGTCACCCTGCTTATTTAACTTATATGCAGAGTACATCATGAGAAATGCTGGGCTGGATAAAGCGCAAGCTGGAATCAAGATTGCCGGGAGAAATGTCAATAACTTCAGATATGCAGATGACACCACACTTATGGTAGAAAGTGAAGAAGCACTAAAGAACCTCCTGATGAAAGTGAAAGAGGAGAGTGAAAAAGCTGGCTTAGAGCTCAACATTCAGGAAACTAAGATCATGGCATCTGATCCCATCACTTCATGGCAAATGGATGGGGAAACAATGACGGACTTTATTTTCTTGAGCTCCAAAATCACTGCAGATGGTGACTGCAACCATGAAATTAAATCAAGCTTGCTCCTTGGAAGAAAAGCTGTGACCAACCTAGACAGCATACTAAAATGCAGAGACATTACTTTGGCCACAAAGGTCTGTCTAGTTAAAGCTATGGTTTTTCCAGTGGTCATATATGGATGTGAGAGTTGGACTATAAAGAAAGTTGCGCACTGAAGAATTGATGCTTTTGAACTGCGATGCTTGAAGAATTGATGCTTTTGAAGACTCTTGAGAGTCCCTTAGACTGCCAGGAGATCCATCCAGTCAATCCAAAAGGAAATCAGCCCTGAATATTCACTGGAAGGACTGATGTTGAAGCTGAAGCTCCAATACTTTGGCCACCTGATGCAAAGAACTGACTCATTGGAGACCCTAATCCTGGAAAAGACTGACGGTGGAAGGAGAAGGGGACGGCAGAGGATGAGATGGTTGGATGGCATCACCAACTCGACGGCCACGAGTTTGAGTGAGCTCCAGGAGCTGGTGAAGAACAGGGAGGCCTGGTGTGCTGCAGCCCATGGGGCTGCAGAGCATCAGACTCTCCTGAGCCACTGAGCTGGTTTTAGAAACTGTTAGCTTCTTCTATCCTGAGCATAAGAGAACATGAGAAGGGTACATTTCTGCTGTAGTGAGACACTCCCCCCATAGACACACTGCTTGAAGTCATACTATTTAATCATAGTTCTAGTGTTCTTACTAACACAGCAGCTTACACCACTCAGTCAAAGTCACCCACTATTAATATGATAGTTCCGTTTGCTGCTGACACACATGGGATTGGCACAGCTTCAGCTGCTTATGGACTAAGACAGTGGTTGTGGCTGATCGCCCATAATATATACACTTCCTTTTCCTAGTTAGGGACATCCGCATCATTCGCTGCTCTGTGCTTCAGGAGAAGGTGGAGAACAAAAGAAAGAGAGATACAGAAGACATCTCCTGGCATTTGGGGATCAGCAGCTCAGCCCTGGATAAAGGGGCTGATGGAGAGGAAGTGGAATGAGCTCAGTTCAAAGACAATAAAGCTGGTTCGGAGCAGTGCATGGTACTGCAAGAGTCACACTTTCCCGGCTCCTTTCTACCTGCAGACTCGATCACAATCTCCGGACCCGGATTGGAAGATGCATCAGAAAGGAACTTAGAGGCTAGTAATGGTGGGTGTCTTGGTCCTGCCCTTCTCCTTCCAGCTGAGTGTTGGAGACGGGCCGATGGGGCAAGGATGAGGCGAAGTCGTGACAGGCTTGGGCTCTGAGGGCAGAGGAGCCCAGGAGACCATCTCTTGGTCTGTGTGTCCTCCCTAGAGACCAAGTCTTGGAGGGGGACATGCTTCACTGAACAGGGCCTCAGAGCTGGACCTGGACCCCTAGGGCTGAGGCAGGACTCAGCAAAGAGTGGCACAGATGGATGACCAGAGGCCAGAGCGGGCAAGGCAGGCGGTGACAACCTGAAACCCACTTGCCACCCAGCCTGGAAGCCTGGTGGGAGACCCTGTGTAAATGAGTGGACAGAACATCCAAACCAAGGGCGCAAAAAGAGCTGAAATTTTTTCCTGCAAATATTAGGAGCTAAATGGACATTTGTTAGCAAGATTTGTTATCATAAACATTCTAACACTCCTCTTAAGACAGAGGATTTTGGTTATAAACCATAGAGTTACAAAATTTAATTTATCTCACATTCAAATACATGTTTAAAGTTAAGGATTGCACTGATTTTTTTTAATGACTCTCTTATTTGAGTAGAAAATATAGAATAATATGTCCATTTTGATATCAAAATAACTTTAAAAGAATAGAAAAGAATATGCTATTTTGCATGCAAACTTATAAAAATAATAGAAAAATACAGAAAAATATGGTATGAATGTACACTAAATTTATCATAAAAGTTTCCTCTAAGGAGGAATGGGACAGGAGCTCCAACTATAGCTGCAATGTCTGTTTTTAGGAACAAAAGTATTTAAGATAAGCATTAAAGCATGTAGGCCTCACCTCCTCTCACTCTTCCTTGCTCTCAGATAAGCCTTTAGTGTTAATGCTGATGTATTGTCTACTAGTTTTTTCCAGTTGCAGCTGATATTGACGACAGGGCAGTGTGCTGTCTAAAGATGTGTTGGATTGTAACTATTATTATAAATTTGGCATACTGGTAGTCAAGTTGGATGTTACAAATAGAATTTCAGCATGAGGGGATTGGGGGTGAAACTTTCCAGGGAACGGAAACAAAGGCTTCAACCCGGAACAGTTGAATGCCATTTTCAAAGGGGGGTATCTGGTGACGGGAAAAGTGGAGCAATACCCTGAAAAGAAAGAAGCTGCTTCTGTTGGTGAGAGGGGAGCCTCGTGGAGACATGAGGCAGAAAACCAGCACTGAAGGTGCGTGTGAAGAGGAGCTGGCTGGTTGGCTGGCTGAAATACACGTGGAGGCGAGCATGACAAGAGCCAAGCCTGGAAGGGAACCTTTAACTCCAGAGAGAAAACAGTGGAATACAGGACGAGATGAAGCAAAAGAAAACAACCTCTCCCCAACACCAGGACACACTCCACCCCCTCTCCTGTTGAGGGTAATGCGAACAAACTCCACAGAAGGAGTTTAAAGAAAAACATTTAAAAATAAAAAAGAGATTGGGTTCTGGTTTCTCTTTAAGATGAGATATACCTGATATACTATTAATAAATACATTTAATGAAAATGATATTAAACCACATTTTGCAGGAAAAGATTGAATCAGATTGTTCTCTAAACACAATAATCAAGCTAATTAAGCAAAGCAGCCAGTATGAAAACCTCAAAACTTAGATGAAATCCAGCTATTGAAACCTGACTGATGCGTCGCAGCGAACCCCCAAAGCAAATCAGAGATGCTATCTTGCCTCAATTTGGCTACAACTCTGGATCCTAAAAAGTTCTTTAACAGGAGAAACTTATCAAATTACCAGGAAGTATTCTTGTCTTTTTTCTTTCTTTCTTTCTTTCTCTATTATTTGAGAGAAATAAACTTTGAGTGTAAGATGCCCATGCAATATTTACTAAATTTTTCCATTTTTAATTGAATTTGATGTTTGTAGTGATATGTGGAATTCAAGTGTCTAAAAAAATACACTGGAGTGTAACTGTTGCAGTAAAACTGCCCTCAAACCAAGGTAAACCTTCTCCACCATGGGACACGTCGGGGGCCTCACTGAATGCTCCTTAGGAGGAATAATGAAGAGACACTGGAAGCCAAAGCGTGAGTGATGCCATACGAATGAACGCTGCTGTTTACTTATCACCAGATGACAGCTTTAAAATTAAATACCCCCAGCTGAGTGCATAAAATTATACTGAAACACTACTGTTTTCATTCTAAGAGAGTGTCAAATAAAAATTACACAAAATACCTTCCCATAGTCCAAAAGCCATCAATGCAAGCTGAGCAAATTAGGCAAGCTTTGACATGGTGCATCTTTAAATATTTCACAAAGATTATAATGAGAAGATGACGCCTATTTGGGGGGGATGGTTTAATATCTACCCAACAGGAGAAACTGAAGTAATTTGCATATCTCTTTATTATGGTAAAGAGTCTGCCGGCAATGAGGGAGACTTGGGTTCTACCCCTGGGTTGGGAAGATCCCCTAGAGAAGGGAACGGCTACCCACTCCAGTATTCTGGCCTGGAGACTTCCACGGACCATATAGTCCATGGGGTCACAGAGTCGGCACGACTGAGTGAGTTTCACGTATTATTTTTAAGGCTTATTTTCTCCATCCTAAATGTAACATAGAAATGAAACCAAACAAGCAGTACTGCCCACGGCACCTAGATGCATACACATGCAGGGCAGGGTTACGCTGAGTCCAGCCGAGGCCTGGCTGAGCCTGAACCCTGCAAGCTGGTGCTAGGGGCGTGCTGCTGTCGGTGTTTCCCTGCTACTCAGCCAACCCCGCTCAGTGATTTCCACTTCCAGCCACACGCCCCTGCAGCCCACCACCACTATTTCTGCTTTGTCCTTGCTCTCCCTCGGAGATTATTTAGCAGCCCTGCGCACAGGGAACTTGATAGCAGTTCAGACTCTGCCTGGTGCTACCAGTTCAGTTCAGTCACTCAGTCGTGTCCGACTCTTTGAAACCCCATGGACTGCAGCACACCAGGCCTCCCTGTCCATCACCAACTCCTGGAGTTTACACAAACTCATGTCCATCGAGTCGGTGATGCCATCCAACCACCTCATCCTCTGTTGTCCCCTTCTCCTCCTGCCTTCAATCTTTCCCACCATCAGGGTCTTTTCAAATGAGTCAGTTCTTCACATCAGGTGGCCAAAGTATTGTATCTTAAGCTTCAGCATCAGTCCTTCCAATGAATATTAGGACTGACCTCCTTTAGGATATGGACTGGTTTGATCTCTTTGCAGTCCAAGGGACTCTCAGAGTCTTCTCCACAGTTCAAAAGCATCAATTCTTTGGTGCTCAGCTTACTTTATGGTCCAACTCTCACATCCATACATGACCACTGGAAAAACCATAGCCTTGACTAGATGGACCTTTGTAAAATCTCTGCTTTTTAATATGCTGTCTAGGTTGGTCATAGCTTTTCTTCCAAGGAGCAAGCGTCTTTTCATTTCATGGCTGCAGTCACAATCTGCAGTGATTTTGGAGCCCAAGAAAATAAAGTCTGACACTGTTTCCATTGTTTTCCCATCTATTTGCCATGAAATGATGGGACCAGATGCCATGATCTTAGTTTTCTGAATGTTGAGCTTTAAGCCAACTTCACTCTCCTCTTTCACTTTCATCAAGAGGCTCTTTAGTTCTTCACTTTCTGCCATAAGGGTGGTGTCATCTGCATATCTGAGGTCACTGATATTTCTCCCCGCAATCTTGATTCCAGCTTGTGCTTCATTCTGCCCAGCATTTCTCATGATGTATTCTGCATATAAATTAAATAAGCAGGGTGACGATATACAGCCTTGACGTACTCCTTTTCCTATTTGGAACCAGTCTGCTGTTTCATGTCCAGTTCCAACTGCTGCTTCTTGACCTGCATACAGGTTTCTCAAGAGGCAGGTCAGGTGGTCTGGTATTCCCATCCCTTTAAGAATTTTCCACAGCTTGTGGTGATCCACACAGTCAAAGGCTTAGGCATAGTCAATAAAGAAGTACTGTTTCTTAAACTTTATGCACTGTTTCCTAATCACATTATGTGGGTTCCTCAAGATCAGAACCTTTATTTTTCCATAACTGAATCCCTAACCAGCATAGTGTCTGCAAGTACGTTTGCCAGTTGGGACTTCACTGGCAGCCCAGTGGTTAGCGCTTTGCCTTCCAATGCAGAGGGTGTGGATTCAGTTCCTGGTAAGGGGGCTAAGATGACACATGCCTCTCGGTGAAAACCCCACAACATCAAACAGAAGCAATATGTAATAAATTCAATAAAAACTTTAAAAATGGTCCACATTAAGGGGAAAAAACCTTCAAAGAAGTTTGTCAATTGATTTGTATATGTTTTTTGTTGGTTAATTATTGACATCTCTGCTTTTCAGTGACTTCTTTAAATGCTTATTAAAATGCATCACTCAGATTTTTTATAACATATTTTCATGCTTTAACTTCATTCCATAATCAGAAGTTTAATTGCAGTACTTTTGTTTACAAACCTTGACATATGTTTCCACATACAGATAATGGCCAATCCTTGAATCTAATGTGAAAGCTAAATTATAATTTTCAAAGTTACTAAATATAAACCTTTGATGAATGGGTTCTTTGCCGCCTTTTATTCAAGCTGAGGAATTTGAAAAACGACATTACTAAGTCATTTTGTTAAGTGCTTTGTTGCATTCTAGTTGTAATAATGCAAAAATATGTTCGAGTAATGCTAAAGAACTGTGGTGTTGGAGAAGACTCTTGAGAGTCCCTTGGACTGCAAGGAGATCCAACCAGTCCATTCTAAAGGAGATCAGCCCTGGGATTTCTTTGGAAGGAATGATGCTAAAGCTGAAACTCCAGTACTTTGGCCACGTCATGCGAAGGGTTGACTCATTGGAAAAGACTTTGATGCTGGGAGGGATTGGGGGCAGGAGGAGAAGGGGACGACCAAGGATGGGATGGCTGGATGGCATCATGGACTCGATGGACGTGAGTCTGAGTGAACTCCAAGAGATAGTAATGAACAGGGAGGCCTGGCGTGCTGCGATTCATGGGGTAGCAAAGAGTCGGACACGACTGAGCAACTGAACTGAACTGAATGAAGATAGAGTCAGTATTAATTTAATTCATTGCATAAACTTTAAAATAATTTTTTCAAAATGAGTTTGTGAAACAAAATATCAATTATTTTCTCCATTAAAGGCTGCTTTCATTTTCAGTAAAACCATTGCACAAAAGTGCTTCTGACTCTTTGGACTAAGTGTTAAGGTGGGCTGAGTATAAGAAGCAGAAGATCTGATTATAGTTAGGAGGACTATGGATCTCTGTTTGCCTGGAACAGGTCCAGTTTAGACATACTATTCTGACATCCTTATTAATATTGCTCCTTTACTTTAAAAAATACCTTAGTTTGGATGGTCTCTCTAGTTACACTGCCAGTTCACACCAAGTGTGTGTCTTTATGTAGATTAGTTAACTTACTGGGCTTAGTTCACCATTTGTAAAATGAGGAGTTTGACCTAGGTGATACCTCAGGTCTGTTCACCTTTACTATTTTGATGTGTGAATAAAGCGTAGGTCTCAAGAGTGATGTTGCTTATATTAGTTTTCTTGTTTTCAGGATAACAAATTTCCTCAACAAAAATTCACAGAAAGGCTCCCTTGAAACAGTTACTTAGTATAAAACAAAAATCCAAATTCTGCTCTTTGATCAGATAGTGGCAGGCTGACATTCGCTAAGCTCTATGCGACTCATTCCTCTTGTGAAGGCTTGTCGAGAATGGCAAAACCCTGTCAACAGTCAACCATTTTCCTACACAGGTCTTAAAGTTACACAAATAAAGTTAAATAAACTTTACCTCTTCTGTGGATAAAATCTGAGGACGGAGACGGGGAGCTGGGGAAAAGCAGGAAGGAGCAATACAAACCAGCAGCAAGGCAGGGAAAGCAGCGTCTGCACCCGAGCACCGGTGAAGCCAGGCCGCGCCGCGCGGGCAGCTGCCTGCTGGCGCTTCACCCACCACAGCCAGAGGCCCAGGAGTTTGAGCTCCTCGAAAGGGATACAAGGGAACCGTAAACTGCTTCAGTATTTTGAAAATGCAAATGGAAGGTTTCCATCAACTTCACAGCTGTATTAGCTTATCCAGAAGATCAGACCCCTGAGGTTTCAGCCAGCATTCTGCGAGCCCATCGCGAAGGGAGCAGGATCCCACACATAAGCAGGAGAAAGCCCAGCTGAGACAATTCCGCAACGAAGTGCTGGCTCACTCTGCTCATTTTGGATGAGACATTTTCACTACAGAGTCAGAGTCACATGCAGTCCAGGTGCTACATACACCCCAAGACTAGCTCTTTAGCTTGGGAATTTAGGAGGAAGATGGTTGGCGTTGGTGAGAATGGCTGAGAGCACTCTGCGGTGAGAAGGACCACACTGCTGGCTACGAGGCTTGCAGCCGGTGCGTCAGGCAGGCACTGCTGTCAGACGGCACTTGTCTTCCCCGTGCTCGGCTCTGCTCTTTCGGGGCAGCTGGAGACATTAGGCCGGTTTCTTCCTTCCAGACACAGAAAACCCTCCTGTGTGTGCCGTGCCTACTGCCCCGTGTGTCTCTGCTGCATGCTTGCTCCTGTCCAGGCGTTTTACTAATAATTACACAGAGTTCTTGAACTTTACTAAGTCGTTTTCTCAAATTGCATTCACTATATCCAATTTTTTTCCTACTAACTTCCATTTGATTTGCTCTGAACTTTGCCTGATGCCTGCTTTGCTAACGGCAGAGGTCAGTGTTTCTTGTATAGTAACCCTGACCCAGGAGAAGGGGACCCCGGGCAGGCTTTGGGGAGCGGTGATGGCTAAATGTGGCAAGCTTGGAGAGGGATTGAGGCCAGGCAGGGGTGAGGTTTGACATGTTGGGAGACAGGCTCACCAAATATTTCTGGGTAGGAAAGTGACAAGTGGGTTCTTAAATAAATTAGAGTATTCTAATTTGGGGGACTGTAAGTTAAAGTCATATTTTAAAAGGGATTTTTTACTTTAGCCCCCAACTCCAGGAAGAAAATTGTTTTCCCATGTGGTCTACAGAATTGTTGAAGAAGATATTCATAAAAATACCCAGGGATGCAAATTGCCTCTTAATTTATCCTTTTTATGACTAAGATTTCACAATAGCACTTTAAACATCTACATTAAAGAAAGCCATTCAATTTTGGTTGCCAGGTAACTTTTAGAACTTACTGGAAAGCAAGATTTGTGCTTGCACGTGTGTGTCACAAAGCATCAATGTTCTGCAAAACTCTGACCCAGGCTTGGTTCAGAAAGAACAAAATCATTCACTATAAAAACCTGTTTAAACTGACAGATCTGAAGAGGCAACGCATTCGTTATTTTCTCATTATGCATCAGGGGCCAGGCTCTCTACACGTCCTCCCCTCTCCTTACTGCAGAGCAAGACCATGTGACATGTCAGCTATGAAAAGATGAGCATTCTTTCTCTTAGGCTACTAAAATATCTCTGCTTTAACTTAAGCTTATTTCCTCTCGCTGATTTTCATAGAAAATCAGGAAAAAAGGATCAATATCCTGTTTCTAGAACCCTGCTTCAATAACAAGGAGAACACATACCTGTTAAAACTGCCTCTTAAGTTCTTCTTGCCATCCAGTCACCGGTCTGAATCGCTACGGTCACCTTTTTTTCCAACCTCTGTGGTCACTGGTTTTCCAGCCTCTTTCTTATAATCACTCAAGGCAGCTTTGAGTTCATCAGAAAAGCAGAAACAAAGGGAACAGGAACTTCCTGGTACAAAAGGGGCAGCTGAGTCACTGGTCCTGGAGCAGAAAGCTCCAAGTCCTGTGCACGAGAAGGCCCGGGGATCGGGCTGAGAGATGAGGACAGAGGGGAGGCTGCTGCTCCCCAGCAGGGGCGAAGCCATGGGGGCCGGGCCCACGCGTGCTGGAGGCTCTCGGGACGTCCAGAGTGGGAACATTGTCCCCAGCTGCCCAACAGGCAGCGAAGCCAACACACCACTCCTCAGGAGTATTACTGAAAGTCAGTCAAGATGATAAAGTGGCCCAATTGTTCTTTCTTAACAAGAACCTAGCGTGCTTCACCTTGAGTTTAATGCTTCAAATAGTGACATTTTAACGTGAGAAGAAGAAAACATTGGTGTCAAACGGTGGCAACATGCTTGTGACTCTCTCTATAAAGATAGCAGGTCTTGTGCAGATGTTAGTCTTCAATAAATACGACGTCACATAATTGACCGAAGCTCTTGTGTTATGTGAAGTTGTTCTGAGGGGGGCAGATGAAGGTTAAGGAACCTAAAAATCTATATTGGGAAACCTAACTATTTTGTCCACGTCCGTGCCAAGTAATAAGGGGCAGTTGGAAGAAATGCAGCGGCTTGGCACCTTCACCCTGGGGAGCACAGGACGAGTGACCTTCTGGGACACAGTGCAAGCTGGTATCTCAGCAACAATGCATCCCCTCTGACTCAAAGGGATTAGGGAGTTTCTGAAACTGATGACTAAGAACCGGATATTAATTAAACAAGAAGGTAAATAATAAATTACCTGTACAAAGATAGACTCTCTGCGATAATCGATAGCTTAATAATCTATGTTGTACTTTGGAAGGAAGTTCATTCATTTGGGGAAACTTTTTTCTTAAAGATCCAGGCAGTGGTAGACCAGGAGGCCTGGCTGTGTGAGCCTGCTCCAGGGTCTGGCCCACAGAGCAGGTTCTGCTTGTAAATCAGCTGGGGATGGAGGAGAGTGCTGTTTTAAAGCCAGGAAGTCTGGAGCCAAGTCCTGGCTCTGTCAGCGACTGGTTACAAAGCCTGACACATTGCACAGGACAGGCTCCCTTCCTCAGGAGGGTTTGTAGGGATGGTGAAGGGCAGTATGTGGAGAAATCTCGGGTGCAGTCAGCAGCCTTTCCTCCTCTCTAATAAATTCTTTCCCCATTCACCCACAGATAATCCTCTTTCCCTCAGTTCTGAAACCCTTGGGCTCCCTAAGTTTCAAAGTGTGCTCGGTACAGCAGGCGGGAGAATATGCGTCATTCCCCGAAGTCCCCGCGGGGCCCTTGGGGCATGAAAGTCTACCGGGAGTTCCTGACAGCCTTCCGTCTGGTACTCCAGCTGAGTCGATTCACACTAGTCTTTTTCCCCAAGAACGCTCTCTCTTCCCTCTCTCTTCCTCGGGCTCCCGTGATGGGGAGCGTGCGCCATGCGCTGTGAACCAGCCCCC
Source organism: Litocranius walleri (assembly GCA_006410535.1). Taxonomy (NCBI): domain Eukaryota; kingdom Metazoa; phylum Chordata; class Mammalia; order Artiodactyla; family Bovidae; genus Litocranius; species Litocranius walleri. The sequence goes on from SJYG01001520.1 coordinate 47,483, forward strand.
CGACCATGAGGGCTTCACCCTGGTTTTCACTGGACGAGGACGAAGTAGCGCACGCGGAGGCTGCTCTCGGTCATCATAATTCCCAGCACAGCGGAAGTGTGTCCTGCTCACGGCACAGCCCTGCACCCTCGCGGCCTCTGCCCTCCGCTGCCTCTGCCGTTCCTTCCTCCCCCGCCCTTTGACCTCAGGCGGTCACGTGGCTCCCTCAGGCCCACCGACGCCGCTGCCCTCCTGCTGCAGCTTGCTCCTGGCCTCGCGGCGGCTGTGGTGCCTTTGAAGCGGGGCCTCGTGGTCCTTGCTGCCGTGTCCTTCAGCCTGGATTTGTCTGTGGAAAAACTTTAGCCACAGAGTGAGTTTAGCCAGAAATGAGAACAGCAGAAACAAGTGAAAACAGTCAAAGAGGACCCAATATTAATAGTCATTAAGCAGAGTTATTTTTTGGGGGGGCTCCAAAATCACTGCAGATGGTGACTGCAGCCATGAAATTAAAAGATGCTTACTCCTTGGAAGAAAAGTTATGACCAGCCTAGATAGCATATTCAAAAGCAGAGACATTACTTTCCCAACTAAGGTCCGTCTGGTCAAGGCTATGGTTTTTCCTGTGGTCATGTATGGATGTGGGAGTTGGACTGTGAAGAAGGCTGAGTGCCGAAGAACTGATGCTTTTGAACTGTGGTGTTGGAGAAGACTCTTGAGAGTCCCTTGGACTGCAAGGAGATCCAACCAGTCCATTCTGAAGGAGATCAGCCCTGGGATTTCTTTGGAAGGAATAATGCTAAAGCTGAAACTCCAGTACTTTGGCCACCTCATGAGAAGAGTTGACTCATTGGAAAAGACTCTGATGCCGAGAGGGATGGGGGCAGGAGGAGAAGGGGACGACAGAGGATGAGATGGCTGGATGCCATCACGGACTCGATGGACGGGAGTCTGAGTGAACTCCGAGAGATGGTGATGGACAGGGAGGCCTGGCGTGCTGCGATTCATGGGGTCGCAAAGAGTCGAACACGACTGAGCGACTGAACTGAACTGAACTGAACTGAAGCAGAGTCACGGGTCGTCAGCTCCTCCTCAAGGGCCGCAGGTAACACTCTGAGCCATGACCTGCGAGCTGTCCTGTAGACCCTGAGCCCCGCCGGGTAGAGGCGCTGGCTCTGTGGTGACCCGGCTGTAGCATGTCATAAGGTGCCGTAATTCTCAGAACTGGCCTCCAGGAACAAACCGACCCTGGAGCTGAAGAATAACTGTTCTTGAAACAATCACGATGATGCTGATCAGACCACCGAGGACCAATTTCAAGACGACTGTCAGAGCTGACTGCGCTGTTTCTGCATGGAGCCCCTCCCTCTGTCTGTGAAAGTTCTTGCCCCCTGATTGTTAGTGGAAGGGAGTTGGCCTTTGGACAGGAGTTCACCCTCCTCCCCAGTTGCCAGCATCCAAAATAAAGCAAACTTTCCTTTCCATCAGCCTAAGAGATTTGGAAATGTTGTGCTTTCATGAAGCAGGCAAAAGAGCAGACCACTGGTGACTTTGTGAGAATAAGGACCTTTCAGGACCTGTAGGGATTCTCTCTGGAGAAGGCAATGGCACCCCACTCTAGCACTCTTGCCTGGAAAATCCCATGGACGGAGGAGCCTGGTGGGCTGCAGTCCATGGGGTCGCAAAGAGTCAGACACGACTGAGCAACTTCACTTTCACTTTTCACTTTCATGCAGGAGAAGGAAATGGCAACCCACTCCAGTGTTCTTGCCTGGAGAATCCCAGGGATGGGGGAGCCTAGTGGGCTGCCGTCTATGAGGTCACACAGAGTCGGACACGACTGAAGCGACTTAGCAGCAGCAGCAGGGATTCTCTCCACCATCTCAGTGGGAACTGAACACATTTCTACAGCAGGTAGATGAACGTTCCTCTCTTCTCTTCCTGTCACCATCCCTGCCTTCTCCAGGCTGGATTAACAAGCGTGTGTGTATACATGTGAGAGAGAGAGAGATCTCTGGGGACAGCGCCCATAGTTCAGAGGTCAGGGACACTGGTTTCAGCCGCTGGATGGCCTGTGTCCCAGACAAAAGGCAGGCCACCATTTCTGTGTGTAATCAAGCCAGGCGGTCGTGGCATACACTGGGTTTCAGGACTAGTTCTGGTTAGTAGAAAGCATTTCTGCCTTGGGGCCTGGGATCAGAAGTGGGTGCTAGCAGGTATGTGGACTTTCAGATCCCAGAGAAATATCATGCCTCCTGGATAGCAAGACGCTGAGTGCATGACTCTAACACTGAGAAGGGCAGCCTGAGGTGATTGATTCCAAGATCAGTGTGCTATTTCAGCACTAACGTATTTCTAATTTCCCTCCATTTGCGTTTCCTTATTTGACAGTCAGTCAGTTTGTTCTTGATGGGGAAGGCCTGGTCCTGGAGAAACTCTGGGCTGTGGGTCTCAGCCTGGCTGCCCTTTCCCCGGCCCGTCTCATTTCTATGCAGCCCCTGATCAAACAACACAGCCTCAACTGAAAACAGAAACAGCAGCTCTGAACAACTCTCTGGAAATCCACTGGAGACTTTGCCAAGGGAAGGGGAAAGTCTCCTAGATGACAAAAGGGGATATATCTAGGGACTGTTCAGCCCAACACAGATTCAAACCCCCCAAAGCTGTCTTACTGGGGTTCTGTTTCATCAGAGTTTAAACTGCATTATAGTTACCACGCATCTATTATGGAGACACCTGGAGAAGCTTTCTGGTTGGCATTCTGCCAGCACAATATTATGTTTTTCTACTAGGATTTAGAATAGAAACCATTTGGTTTGAGTCGTGAATAATCAAATGCTCTTTGGATGAATCTCAGTGATTCATAGTGGAAAGGTGCTATTTAGGAATTTTCATTAAGTATCTTAAAGTGAGGTGATTAAATATAATAGTACCCAAAAAATGGAAAATAAGTGTCTTCAGATAGATTTGGTTTATGTTCATGTTCCTCTTTAATGCTCTATTTTGGGTAAACGTGTCAGAGACAGAGTTCAAAATCAAGTTCCACCAAGTCAATAGTGGTGACGTCTTGGGCAAGGCATGTGGCCTTTTCTAGGAATTAGTTTCCTAATTTGTAAAATGAGGGGAATACCATCTAATGGCAGAAAGTGAAGAGAAACTAAAGAGACTCTTGATGAGTATGAAAAAGGAGTGAAAAAGCTGGCTTAAAACTCAGCATTTAAAAACCCACCACCTGAGCCATCAGGAACGCTCAATATCATGGCATCTGGTCCCATCACTTCATGGCAAATAGGAGCAGTAAAAAGTAGAAACAGTGGCAGATTTTATTTTCTTGAACTCCAAAATCACTGCTGATGGTAACAGCAGCCATGAAATTAAAAGATGCTTACTCCTTGGAAGGAAAACTATGACAAACCCAGACAGCATATTAAAGAGCAGAGATGTCATTTTGTCAACAAAAGTGCATATAATCAAAGCTATGGTTTCTCCAGTGGTCATGTATAGATGTGAGAATTGGACCATGAAGAAGGCTGAGCCCTGAAGAATTGATGCTTTCTAGTTGTGGTGCTGGAGAAGACTCTTGAGAGTCCCTTAGACTGCAAGGAGATCAAACCAGTCAATCCTAAAGGAGATCAGTCCTGAATATTTATTGGAAGGACTATTGTGAAGCTGAAGCTCCAGTACTTTGGCCACCTGATGGGAAGAGCCGATTCACTGAGAAAGGCCCTGATGCTGGGAAAGAATGAAGGTGGGAGGAGAAAGGATGACAGAGGATGAGATGGCTGGATGGCATCACCGACTCGATGGACATGAGTTTGAGCAGCTCCGGGAGATGCTGGAGGACAGAAGAGACGGGAGTGCTGCAGTCCACGGAAGTCACCGTGCTGTCACAGAAAGTCGGGCACGGCTTGGCAACTGAGCAACAGCCCCCCACCCGTGGCATGTGGAGAAGTGTCCGGCTCCTCGTCCCGCGCTCCCTCAGAGCTGTGGGCGTTTGGTGACCGAGGCCTGATGCCAGCCCTTTGACTGCTTGGAGGTGATGCCTCACTTACTCTTGGGTGAGCCCAGTCCCCTGGGGCAGCAATGCGCAGAGTCCAGAGCTCAGAGAGGGTCCGTGGGGCCACACGGCCCCTTCATTCTGACTCCGTGACTTGCCGGTTGAGGGGTCCTGAGTGTGTTATCATGCTTCACCCTCCTGCTTAGCCACATACAGACAAGCAAGCAGCCTCTACGCTATTGTGAGGATTTAGTAGGTTCTGTAAGAAAGAGAAAGCTTTCAGTACACCACCTGTTCACGGTAGGTACACTATTCTTTTTGGATAAACAAGCTTATACTCAGGTTCTAATAGCCATGTATCTTGAAAGACCCATCTGAGTTAATTATCTACTGCTTTCTTTCTCTTCTTTCCCTGCTTCCAAAACTGGATACTAGACAACTGGTATCAGGCGGCCAGCCTCTGAGGTATGGCCTTTTCTCTGTGATATCAGTAAAGAAGGAAACCCCAGTGGTAATGCTGAGGAAACAATACAGGAGCTTTACGCAGCAGAAGGCACCTTCCTCACTCGCATCGGGGCAGGGGTGGGCAGCTGCAGAGACTCTGCCAAAGACGTGCGGTCCCGGCTGCAGTGCAGGAGGTTTGCTGAGAAGTTGCTGCCCGTGAGGACTGCATTCACCAGCATATCCTGCATGGGGGACCCGCGCAATTGAGTCCCAGTCAATGGAACATGGACAGAGTGATGTGCACACCTTTAGGGCTGACCCTTAAATGTGTCCTGTTGATCCCTGTTGATCACACTGGCCTTGACCCCATCGGCTGCTAGGTCCTGATGGAGCCACCTTCAGCGGGACTTAGAAGCGCAGCTGGAAGAGAGTGCAGTCACTCTCAGGCTGAGTCCCTGCAAGTCTGCTGATGCTGAGTTCTTTCCCCTGGTCCAAAACACCCCATCTTGGCCATTCTGGACTGTTACTCGAATGTGAAAAGTAAGTTCTTCTGTCTCCCCAACTGTTTGTCATGCATGCAGGCTTACATTCTCTAGCCATTAATTTTGATGAATTTGGGAGTGTGAATTCAAACGCATTTAACCAGAGAAAATGCAGGAAGTTTGTGCTGATGTGAGCTATCCTGCAAATGCGGGAGTGTCTGTGCTGATGTGAGCTATCACTACATTTTTGAATATCGGTTTACTGTGCCTCTCTTTATCCCACTCTATTAATATCTAAACATGACGGTAATGTTTCTAAGATTTAAAAATATTTTCATTATAGAAAATATTAAAAATATTTCATTATTTATGTATGACTTCACCCAATAAGTTGACAGAAGGAAATACTTTATTCCTAGCTTAGAAACATAGACTTATATCCAATGCAGAATTTTAAAAAATTTTAATCACAAAGTATTATACATAAGTGAGAAAGTATGAAAAGCAGAAGCGTGTGGTTTAATGAGTTGTTATGTGAACACGTCCCTGGTGGCACAGACAGTAAAGCGTCTGCCTACAGTGCAGGAGGCCCGGGTTCAGTCCCTGTGTCGGGAAGATCCCCTGGAGAAGGAAATGGCAATCCACTCCAGTACTCTTGCTTGGAAAACCCCATGGATGGAGGAGCCTGGTAGGCTACAGTCCACGGGGTCAGAAAGAGTTGGACACGACTGAGCGACTTCACTTCACGTGAACACTAGTGTGGCCACCACTCACACCAAGGAATGAGAGGCCATCAGCGTCTCCTGTAGGACGCATCCTGATTTCATGTCTTTCTGCCAAGCAGCACAAATTACCACTCATCAAGGAGGAGAGTCCACCGCAGAGGGGCCTTCCGGCTTCTCCCAAGAGGCTGGTAGAAAGGACCCTATTGGCTTGGGCTATGTCCAGTGATTTGGGGTAGTCTGGGGAAGTTCTATCTGGGCTTGAGGCTCCAGGCATAACAACCACAGGCAGGTTTATGACTGGAGGGTCTCAACAAGCCTGAGTAGGAGGGAGGCTGGGCTGATGAGCTGTGCGTGTCACTCACCCCAGCTGCTGTTCTGTGGTTTAGACCAGGTTTACATCTAGACACTTTTCTGAGAGCTTTGTTCCTTGTCCTCCTTCTCACCTGGTATTGATGTTTACGAGCAGAATGCCAGCTCAGCTTTGGGATTTGAGTGGTGGCCTTTCTCTCAGAGTTCACACCCATTTCCCACTATGTCATTTAAAGGTCTCTTTCATAACATTGGGAATTAAGGTTTTGGACTTGTCCACCAGACAGTAGTAGGTGCATTTTTTGACCTCACATTCAAGTTGAAGTTTCTTTTTATTCTCCAAGGAGTACTGAAATAATATTTAATTTTCCTCAATTTTATAATTAACTCCAGAAGCAAGCATTTAAGGATTGAAGAAAACAACCAGATGGATTTTCCCAGAAATATTTTTTTTATTTTCGTAATAATTCTTTATATATGGTTTTTAAAAGACCTGCTTGCAGCTTGATATGTGGTTATGTTGTAGTCTTTAACCTTTCTCTGCCCTCAATTTCATCCTAAGTATCTAATCTGTGAAGATATAAAGAGAAATGATGTGCAAAGAACAATTTAATTCTCAGCTAATTTTCAATAAGAAATTTGCTTCAAACCATATACGACATATTTTATTCATTTGACCATAATGGCAGCTAATCTGTAACTCCATGATCAGGGCATTGGCACTATTCTGACTTTGATGTAGCTTGTGGACCTTTGGGGTGAACTCCCTGTCTGTAACACGAGGGTGATCAGAGGGCTTCCAGGGCAACTGAGGTGGCACCAGAGAAGGCACACTGGAGCGCTGCCACTGCCGTTTGTGGCAGTCGATCCTCAGCCACCAGAGGAGCTGGCCGGGCAGATGCCAGGATCACCTTTCACAGGCACTTTGGGGAATTAAACAATTAGCCGAAAGTCTCACCCCAGCATCACTAAATTCATAAATTGCTTCATATTTAACAACGTTCTTCTAACTTACCTTTGCAAATTTTATCTATGTTATACCCCTGTGTAACAGTTCTTATTTTCCCTAAGAGAGTATTCAACCAAGAGTGGCTCAACAATTTGCTCAAGTTCATTAAGTTTGTGTTAAAGCCAGAAACCAAGCTTTTTTTTCACTCTGAATATTTATAGCCTTGCCACTCTTCTACTGCCTTTTTATAGCATGGCTGCTAAAGTGTTTTTCCTAAATAAAATTATGCTAATTTTCTATTAAGAATCTCATTTGCATGCAAGGAAAGCAGAAAATACAAAGCTAAGAAAAATCATTAAGGCGCATCACCAGCATCTCTAGCATTAAGGCTGTGGTTTTAGTTCAAGAATCATTGCAAGTGCGATCATGACTGAGCAGATCTTTCTGGATTCAAGCATGGTTGCTTCCTGATGACTGTTTCCCAAGTCCGTGCCAGCTGCAACTGGTAATTACTAAACACCAGGCCAGCTTTCCCAGCACTTCCAACAAGCAGGGCCACCGATTCTGTTATTAGTTATCAGTGTTTTAGAATATTCTGAGGAAATCTGAAGTGGAAAAACCAGTAGGCATTAGTCAAAACAAGAGAAAAATGTGCAAAGTTCTAACTAATGACTTCAGAAGACATGCATTGCCTGCAGACCCTCTGAACTTCCTCCTTGCACAAATGCAAAGGGGTGCATTTTTCTTTCTATTTATCTAAATATTGATATTATCATGACTATTATATAAGCAAGAAGAACAAGATACAATAACAGATAGCAATGGATATATGACAACTCTAAAGATATAGAATTATTGCCAAGGGTGAAAGGGATTAATGTTTCTTGACTTAAAAATTCATGACTCTAGAAAGAACAATGGTTCTTAAGGCCAAATAACAAAGATTGAAATCTGTCTTTGCATCTCCTGGGTGAAACTTTTGGCTAATTATTTAATTCCCCGAAGTGCCTATAAAAGGAGATTTCAGTATCTGCTCTGCCAACTCCCTGGGTAGTTGTGAGAATCGACTGTTACAAACTTCAGTGACTGAGATGTCTTTACTGATTCTTTTACGTGCCTCTTACCAACATTAGTAATAAACTCCATCTGTGAAGTAAAAGGATTAATTTTAAAATTGCTTAGATTATCTTTTAACTTTAAAACTGAGAAAATGTGTAACCTTCTGCCTTTGCCATTCTCTGAGCACCTACTTCACGCTCAGTTGTTTCTGACTCTGCAAGCCCATGGAGTGTAGCCCCCCCAGGCTTCTCTGTCCATGGGATTTCCCAGGCAAGAATACTGGAGTGGGTTGCCATTTCCTCCTCCAGAGGATCTTCCTGACCCAGGATCAAATTTTTGTCTCCTGCCTTGGCAGGCAAATTCTTTACCACCAAGCCATCTGGGAAGTCTCTTCACATTCCAGGACCTCATAAAGCCAACAAGGCTGCAGAGAACGCGTCATGACTCAGGCCCTTTACGCGCCACTCCATTGTGCCATGACTTAGTTACATGCACTTTACCTGCCACACACACACACTCACACATGCAAGCTCCAGTTTAACAACACTTGTAAAATGTTTATATATTATTTATTGAATGATAATTGGGCACCTGATATGTACTAGGCACTTGGTACCAAATAACAATATTCCAGATTTACAAATGAGAAAACTAAGATTCCGCAACATGAGATTATATATTTAGTTAGTTCGAGAGTCAGTATTCAGACCGATGTCTCTCTTATTCCAAAGGCTACGCGACACCATTCTGCTATGCTGCTGTCTCTCCAAGACTCCCATTCAATAAGAGTGAGCTGTCTTTAATTTTTCAAACTACCTCTGTTGAGTAGAAAGACAGTTGAACAGAGTCTTGGAAGAAAAAGCAGGACTTCCCTGTCTTTCACTATCTCCTGGAGTTTACTCAGACTCATGCCCATTGAGTCAGTGCTGCCATCCAAACATCTCATCCTCTGTCCCTTCTCCTCCTGCCCTCAATCTTTCCCAGCATCAGGGTCTTTTCCAGTGAGTCAGTTCTTCTCATCAGGTGGTCAAAGTATTGGACTTTCAGCTTCAGCATCAGTCCTTCCAATGAATATTCAGGACTGATTTCATTTAGGATTGACTGGTTTGATCTCCTTCCAGTCCAAGAAACTCTCAAGAGCCTTCTCCAAACTCCACAGTTCAAAAGCGTCAATTCTTCAATGCTCAGCTTTCTTTATGGCCCAGCTCTCACATCCATACATAATGTGACACCTTTGTCAACAACGTGATGTCTCTGCTTTTGAATGCACTGTCTAGGTCTGCCATAACTTCTCTTCCAAGGAGCAAGTGTCTTTTAATTTCATGGCAATCAAATTTTTGTCTCCTGCCTTGGCAGGCAAATTCTTTACCACCAAGCCATCTGGGAAGTCTCTTCACATTCCAGGACCTCATAAAGCCAACAAGGCTGCAGAGAACGCGTCATGACTCAGGCCCTTTACGCGCCACTCCATTGTGCCATGACTTAGTTACATGCACTTTACCTGCCACACACACACACTCACACATGCAAGCTCCAGTTTAACAACACTTGTAAAATGTTTATATATTATTTATTGAATGATAATTGGGCACCTGATATGTACTAGGCACTTGGTACCAAATAACAATATTCCAGATTTACAAATGAGAAAACTAAGATTCCGCAACATGAGATTATATATTTAGTTAGTTCGAGAGTCAGTATTCAGACCGATGTCTCTCTTATTCCAAAGGCTACGCGACACCATTCTGCTATGCTGCTGTCTCTCCAAGACTCCCATTCAATAAGAGTGAGCTGTCTTTAATTTTTCAAACTACCTCTGTTGAGTAGAAAGACAGTTGAACAGAGTCTTGGAAGAAAAAGCAGGACTTCCCTGTCTTTCACTATCTCCTGGAGTTTACTCAGACTCATGCCCATTGAGTCAGTGCTGCCATCCAAACATCTCATCCTCTGTCCCTTCTCCTCCTGCCCTCAATCTTTCCCAGCATCAGGGTCTTTTCCAGTGAGTCAGTTCTTCTCATCAGGTGGTCAAAGTATTGGACTTTCAGCTTCAGCATCAGTCCTTCCAATGAATATTCAGGACTGATTTCATTTAGGATTGACTGGTTTGATCTCCTTCCAGTCCAAGAAACTCTCAAGAGCCTTCTCCAAACTCCACAGTTCAAAAGCGTCAATTCTTCAATGCTCAGCTTTCTTTATGGCCCAGCTCTCACATCCATACATAATGTGACACCTTTGTCAACAACGTGATGTCTCTGCTTTTGAATGCACTGTCTAGGTCTGCCATAACTTCTCTTCCAAGGAGCAAGTGTCTTTTAATTTCATGGCTGCAATCACTATCTGCAGTGATTTTGGAGCCCAGAAAAACAAAGTCAGCCACTGTTTCCCCATCTATTTGCCGTGAAGCAGATGCCATGATCTTAGTTTTCTGAATGTTCAGCTTTAAGCCAACTTTTTCCCTCTCCTCTTTCACTTTCATCAAGAGGCTCTTTAGCTCTTCTTCACTTTCTGCCATAAGGGTGGTATCATCTGCATATCTGAGGTTATTGGTATTTCTCCTGGTAATCTTGATTCCACCTTGTGCTTCATCCAGCCCAGCATTTCTCATGATGTACTCTGCATATAAGTTAAATAAGCAGGGTGACAGTATACAGCCTTGATGTCCTCCTTTTCCTATTTGGAACCAGTCTGTTGTTCCATGTCCAGTTCTGTGTTGCTTCCTGGCCTGCATGCAGGTTTCTCAGGTCACACAAGTAAGCAGCACCTACTCTGACCCATAAGACTGTGAGGCCGTGGGGCCCCCTGCACTGCTGCTCCGCAATAGGAAAGCACTGCAGCCCAGGCGACGATGCTCTAATGGGAAAGTGAGGCTTGGAGTCAAAGCTGGGGCCCGGCCCTTACTCTGTCCCTTAGGGGCTGCATGCCTTTGAAGAGATTGTTTGCTTCTCAGAACTGTGCTTCTGCCGTTTTCAGGACAGAAGATAAATCATATCATGCTTCTGTCACAAAGACATGTGAAAGGATTTTATAAAACACAATGTTCTGTAATATATAAAAGAGGTTATCGTTCACATTGGTAGCGAGCATTGCAAGCAACAGTTAAAGGTGAGCTTGACGTTTTGACCTGAAGAAAGAAAGACTGCTCCGTGAGCAGGGGAGTAACACGGTGCCGTGGGACTCCAGTTCCAGCCTTCAAGGTCTGGACTCCCAGGGGGAGCTGAGGCGGCTGAATAAGAGAGTGTTTGGGGGCCAGTGTTTAAGTTCGTGAGCAGAATCAGCCTGAGGTGCGGACAGCTCACAGACGAGGGTCAGTGGGACAGTCACTGCAAAGTCCAGCTGGAACCTCGCTGGGAGAGTGTCGGGTCGCCAAGGCCAGGGACGAGCAGAGTGGACTGCGGGGGGAGACCCGGGCCAGCAGCAGCGGGCGCGGAGGCCTCGGGGCCTGGGGTCCAGGCCCAGCCGGGCCCACGTGGCGCAGCGGGGGGCGGCCCGCGGGCTCTGCAGCCGCAGCTCCGGTCCTGAAGGCGCGGGGCTCGGGCCACGAGGAGGAAGTGAACGAGCACGTCGGAGAGCAGGCCTGTGCCTCCGAGGAAGACTGCTGGCAGGAAGGACCCTGAGGTCCAGAGCTGCTCGTCGTGAGGGGGCCGTGAAGAAACTGGAAACCTGGCTGCGATGAAGTCTTCCAGAACCGGCGAAGGCTTAAGACCGAAAGTAGCAATTAGCATTCTTTATCTAACGCCGAAACAATGTGAAAGTCCTCACGTTGCCAGATGCTGTGGGCAGCTGCTGCTTCTTAGACAAGGTCACACGTGTATATGCTGTTATTTTTTAGTCTTAGTTCAGTTCAGGCGCTCAGTCGTGTCTGACTCTTCGCGACCCCATGAACCGCAACTCGCCAGGCCTCCCTGTCCATCCCCATCTCCCGGAGCTCACTCAGACTCGTGTCCATCGAGGCCGTGATGCCATCCAGCCACCTTTTATTGATAAGAATAACAGTTTCTTCAGGAGTCCAGATGATTTACGCTTTTGTTGATTATAGAGCAGGAAGATGTGAAATGTAGGTATAGACACTTCTCATACACAGTGGCTATTATCCAGTCATGAGTGAGAAGGAAATTCTGCCATTTGTGACAACACGGATGAAACTTACGGGCATTGTGCTAAGTAAAACAGGCCAGACTGGGAAATAAAAATGCAGGATTCTATCACTTATATATGGGATCTTAAAAAAAATGCTAAATTCATACAGAGTAAAATAACAAATGGCAGAGGCTAGGGTGGTGTATTAAGCTACACAATGTCATATATAAATTATATCTCAATAAATCTGAGAAAAAAATAAAGTAACAACTTTCACAAACTAGAAACTACAAAGGCTATAAGGAAAAATAGAAATAATAAGTATTGAAACATCAGCCTAAACTACTCTCAGTTCAAGATATATTAAGAATATTATATAATCAATAATATAGCTCTTATGGATATATTAAATTCAGGCTTCTGATGGAAAAGACTACTATTTTATTTCAAATAATGAAACCTTCCAGAAAACTGGAAGACACAAACTGATAGACACAAAACCTCAATAAATTAAAATATTAGCATCCTCCAACAATGATGTGCTAAAAATATAAATTAATGATAAAATAAGAGTATAAAAAGTTTATTCACCCAATTATAACCAAAAGACATGCTATTAACTAACTGAAATTTCATATTTTCTAGAAAGTAACAATAACAACATAATATAATATCTGAATCTATACAGCTAAATGAAGAAATTACTGAAAGAAATTTTGTATCAATAAATACTTATATCTAAAAATTAAAAAATTAAGCCATTGATTCAAAAAGCTAGAAAGAAAACAAAAACTCAAAAGAAAGCAAATGAAAGGTATCACTAAAGGCAGAGACAGAAACTAATCAGGAAAATGCTGAACTATGCAAACTAAAAGCTGTGTAGAAAGCAGCTCACCCTGCCATCATCACTCGGATCACAGAATCGTCTTTGTGTGAACATACGAGTTCATTTCTCTTTCATAAAAATCTAGGAGGATTCTTTTTTGAATTGTGATTTTTTTCAAAGATTGACAGAATTTTCTAATTTTAAATTCTTAAATTTAAAAATTTGAGATGGTGACTAACTCTTAGCAACTTTCAGTTAAAAATATAATAAGAGAGGACATTGTTTGAATGTAGTTTATGAAAAAAAGTAGTTTTATGTTAGAACATTTAAGATTGTTAAAATTTTTCAAATTCTGAGCATAATGTATGAAAGGTCTCACTTTCATAGGCAGGATTCAGGCATGTCTGGGAAAACCTGCCCAGCATCTGTGGGTGGCTGCCTACAAGGGGCTCTCAAGCTCAAGGGCAGACACTCAGCCCTCCTCTTGCTGGGATTCAGACGTGTCCAGTGTGTCTGCTGCGGTTGCAGAGCCTATCCTCGAGTGTATTTACAGTTGTGGGACAGTGGGGTGCATGAGAGGTTCCAGGGCCTTCAGAATAACTCCTTTTTAGTGAAAAACTTAAAAAGCAGACACAAAGAGTTAATCCAGTCTCCGCAGCCATTCATCAGATGTTTGAAATAGAGAAAGTGAGGCAAACTAAATGGAAGAAGGAGATGTGCATAGAGTCCAGTTGTTTTAAACATGACTGCTCATTGAAAACATATACGGAGCTCTGGAGCAATAGGTGTCCATTTATATTTAAAAAAATCAAGATAATTCTGAGAGCCATGACGGTCTGATCACTCACCCAGAGCCAGGCATCTTGGACTGTGAAGTAAAGTGGGCTTTAGGAAGCATCACTATGAACAAAGCTAGTGGAGGTGATGAAATTCCAGCTGAGCTATTTCAAATCTTAAAAAATGATGCTGTGAAAGTGCTGCACTCATATGCCAGCAAATAAGGAAAACTCAGAGGTGGAAACTCAGAGGACTGGAAAAAGTCAGTTTTCATTTCAATCCCAAAAAAGGGCAATGCCAAAGAATGTTCAAACTACCACACAGTTGCACTTATTTCACATGCTAACAAGGTGATGCTCATAATCCTTCAAGCTAGGCTTCAACAGTATGTGAGCTGAGAACTTTCAGTTGTACAAGCTGGATTTAGTACAGAGATAAAATTGCCAACATCCTTTGGATCATGGAAAAAGCTAAAAAATTCCAGAAAAACATCTACTTCTGCTTTATTGACTACACCAAGGCCTTTGACTGTGTGGATCACAACAAACTGGAAAATTATTTAAGAGATGGAATACTAGACCACCTGACCTACCTCCTGAGAAACCTGTATGCAGGTCAAGAAGCAACAGTTAGTTAGAACCAGACATGGAACAGCAAACTGATTCCAAATTGGGAAAGGAGTACATCAAGGCTGTATATTGTCACCCTGCTTATTTAACTTATATGCGGAGCACATCATGAGAAATGCTGGGCTGGATGAAGCACAAGCTGGAATCAAGATTGCAAGGAGAAATATCAATAACCTCAGATATGCAGATGACACCACCCTTATGGCAGAAAGTGAAGAACTAAAAAGCCTCTAAAAGTGAAAGAAGAGAAGTGAGACTCGCTCAGTCGAGTCTGACTCCTTACAACCCTGTGGAGTATACAGTCCATGGAATTCTCGAGGCCAGAATACTGGAGTGGGGAGCCTTTTCCTTCTCCAGGGGATCTTCCCAACCCAGGGATCAAACTCCGGTCTCCTGAATTGCAGGGGGATTCTTTATTGGCTGAGCCACAAGGGAAATTCAAAGTGGAAGAGGAGAGTGAAAAAGCTGGCTTAAAATTCAACATTAAAACAAACAAACAAAATCTAAGATCATGGCATCTGGTCCCATCACTTCATGGCAAACAGATGGGGAAACATTGGATATAGTAACAGACTTCACTTTCTTGGGCTCCAAAATCACTGTGGATGGTGACTGCAGCCATGAAATTAAATGACACTTGCTCCTTGGAAGAAAAGCTATTACCAAACTAGACAGCATATTAAAAACCAGAGACATTACTTTGCCAACAAAGGTCCATCTAGTCAAAGCTATAGTTTTCCCAGGAGTCATGTATGGATGTGAGAGCTGGACTATAAAGAAAGGCTGAGCCCTGAAGAGTTGATGCCTTTGAACTGTGGTGTTGGAGAAGACTCTTGAGAGTCCCTTGGACAGCAAGGAAATTAACCCAATCAACCCTGAAGGAAGTAACCCTGAATATTCATTGGAAGGACTGATGCTGAAGCTGAAGCTCCAATACTTTGGCCACTTGATGAGAAGAACCTACTCGTTGGAAAGGACCCTGATGCTGGGAAACACTGAGGACAGGAGGAGGAGGAGATGATGGCAGATGAGACGTCTGGATGGAAACACTGACTCAATGGACGTGAGTCTGAGCAAACTCCATGAGATGGTGAAGGACAGGGAGGCCTGGCGTGAAAGACTGAGCAATGCAATTCTGACATGCATCTGGATTTAAGAAGTGATCACAGAGTTCTCTATTAAACCCTAGTTTTGGTGATGCAGAGTTCAGTTATTTTTCTGTTGACAAATCATGCTACAGTGGTATTAAGTGAGTAATGGTTATATAATCACAACAGTAAAAGATGTTTATCAGATTTTCATAATGAAGAGCCAGACAAAAATAAAAGATAATCACAATTGCAAGCCATAAGGGGAGCGTGGCTAACCTAACGCCCACATGCACTTTGGGTGGCCCAGCAGAGATGAGGCAAGTGGAAGTGCACACAGCCACATGTTTTCATCTGCCCAGCCAGTCTATGTCTTTTGTTCCTTTTTATTTTTAATTAATTAGATTTTTTCAATCAAGCTTTGAACGACAGGATCAGGATGTAGCAGTGTCTGGCCAGTGCACACTAGGGGCGCACACTGACCGGGGAGAACACGGGCCAGCTTTGCTGCAGCACTGGAGGGCGGGCACCTGCAGCCTGGCCTCTGGAGGGAGGGGAGCGCTCTGTGGTGGCTGACAGCCGCGGCGGCCTGTGCAGGAGTCTGATCACGGCCCCCCTTCCTGGGAAGGGTGCCCTGCGGGACGTGATCCCCCTCCAGGTCCTGCACAATGAAACAGCGAAACCCCAGCCCCTTCTCCAACGAGATGTTTGTGAACAGGCCAGCAGCCATTCCTCAGTGCAGGGGAGGGAAGCAAATGATGGGGAGCGAGCAGAGAGGCTCCCCTTGGCACCTGGGCCCATGGGCCCCACCGAGCGATTGGGGTAGCCTCCCTGCTCTGAATGAAGTCTGTTATACAGCATATTTGAGGTCATTAAGTTACAGCAATAAACAGCAAGCTGAGGTGGGGGTACTCCTGGTAGAAAGTTAAAGTGGAGTGACAAGCAGGGGCTTCTGGGCAGGGGTCCCGGCCTCCTGGACTTCCACAGCACACGCCGACCCCCGCTGTGGAGTGTCAGGCTGAGGCTCTGGTCAGGCCTCAATCCACTCCTCCAAGGCATCAGATTCACGGGTTCACTGACTGGTTTCTGGGGGAGCCAGGCCTTGGTCCTGCTGGAGGCTCCACAGAGCTGGGTCCGTTCTAAGGCCTGGTGCCTTTGCTCGCATCCCCAAGCCCAGGGGATGGGCAGGCACGGCCCTGAGCCCTGCCCTCCTGGCCGCTCAGGCCTCGCTTCAGCCAGTCTTTCTTTTGTTCTCTAATTTTTTAATTGATTAGCTTTTAAAATTTTTATTTATTTTTAATTGAAGGATAATTGCCTTACAATATTGTGTTGGTTTCTGCCAGCATCAGGATGAGCAGTCTATGTCTTTTGGTTAGCGCATTTAATCCACTTACATTTAAGGTAATTATTGGTACCTGTGATCCTATTACCATTTTCTTAACTGGTACTGAGTTTATCTTCTGTACATCTTTTCCTTCTCGTGTTTCCTGCCTAGTGAAGTTTCATTAGCGTTTGTTGTGCAGCTGGTTTGGTGATGCTGAATTCTCTTAACTTTTGCTTGACTGGAAAGCTTTGACTTCTCCATCAGATCTGAATGAAACTCTTGCAAGGTAGAGTACTCTTGGTTGTAATTTGTTCCCTTTCCTCACTTTAAATATATCATGCCATTCCCTTCTGGCTTGCAGTGTTTTTGTTGAGAAATCAGCTGATAGCCTGATGGGAGTTCCCTTGTATGTTACTTGTTGGTTTCCTTTGTTGCTTTTAATATTTTGTCTTTGTCTTTAATTTTTGTCATTTTGATTACTATGAGTCTCACTGTATTCCTCCTTGGGTTCATCCTACCTGGGACTTGCTATGCTTCCTGGACTTGTTTGATCAGCTCCTTTCCCATGTTAGGGAACTTTTCAGCTACTATCTCTTCAGTATTTCCTCAGGGCCTTTCTCTCACTCTTCTCCTTCTGGGACCCCTATAATGCAAATGCTGGCCCATTTAATGTTGTCCCAGACGTCTCTCAGGCTGTCTTCATTTCTTTTCAGTCTTTCTTCCATATTCTTCTCTGTGGCAGCGAACTCCGCTGTTCTGCCCTCCAGGTCGTTTGTCTGCTCTTCTGCCTCAGCTGTTCTGCTCTGGATTCTTTCTAGTGTATTACTCACCTCTGTTCTTTAGTTTTTCTGAAAAAAGCGACAGTTGCTCAGTCACGTCCAACTCTTTGCAACCCATGGACTATAGCCAGCCAGACTCCTCTGTTCAGAGAATTCTCCAGGCAAGAATACTGCAGTGGGTTGCCATTTCCACCTGCAAGGGATCTTCCTGACCCAGGGATCAAATCTGCACCTCCTGTATTGATGGGTGGAGTGGGCTCCCTACCTGGTGGTTGCTTAGCTTGAGGCGACCCAGCTCTGGAGTCTATGGGCGCTATGTAGGATTAACAGCAACCTTCAAGAGGGCTTTGGCCAAGGGGGACCTTCGTGGGCTCCTGTTGCCAGTCCCCTTTCCTGTAGCGAGCCCCTGCCGACCCACACCTCCATGGGAGACCATCCAGCGCTAGCAGGCAGCTTTGGCGCAGCCTCCGGTGGGGTAGCTGCTCCTCTCCTCTGGTCTTATTGCCGTCCAAGACTGGAGTCTGTGTTTCCCCAGGTCCCATGGGAGTCTTGTCATCAAGTCCCGCTGGCCTTCCAGGACAGATTCCATGAGGATTCCCAGTCCCTCTGTTGAACCCCCAGGCTGGGAAGCCAGATGGGGCTTCAGAGCCTTCACGACGCCTTCCTTGGCCTCACTGTTCTCCGGGTTGTGGGTCGCCCACGCGGCAGGCGTGGGGCCCGGTTTCACTGTGGCTGCCCCCCTCCTGGTGTCTCGCTGCAGCTTCTCCTTTGCCTTTGGACATGGAGCACCTCTTTGTTTGGTGGGCTCCAGGGTCCTCCTGCCAATGGCTGTCCAGCAGCGAGTTGTGATTTTGGAGCTCTCACAGGCAGAGGTGAGTGCGCACATTTCCACTCTGTCATCTTGAACTGGAATTTGTTAATCCAGCATTCAGTTTCCGTAAAACAGCTTTTCAATGGCTGTCCAGCAGCGAGTTGTGATTTTGGAGCTCTCACAGGCAGAGGTGAGTGCGCACATTTCCACTCTGTCATCTTGAACTGGAATTTGTTAATCCAGTATTCAGTTTCCGTAAAACAGCTTTTCTGTTTTGTCTTCTGTTCCTTGTGCTGACCCAGCAGTATAATAAACTGGGAATCTGTGAACTAATCATAAACTGTATATTGCTCAACTTCCTTTGCAAAGTATTTGCATAATACGCA
The DNA here is from genome assembly GCA_006410535.1 of Litocranius walleri. Lineage (NCBI taxonomy): Eukaryota > Metazoa > Chordata > Mammalia > Artiodactyla > Bovidae > Litocranius > Litocranius walleri. Next base: position 66,124 of record SJYG01001520.1, read on the forward strand.
CAGTTTTACAGTTCTATTAAGTTAGTGACTTAAACCACCTGGCTATAATTTCTTAGAAAAACCACTGTAAGCTTTCTGTTTGGTGGTTTGATAGGGCACATAATAATTTAAGAAGTTTTGTTTTCCTTTTGTAAGAGAGTGTCCATGGAGTATAAACTTTTCAAGGTAAAGTTTACTTACGAGCTGACAAAAACCAGTGCTGGCTGTGCCAAGATGTTAGAAATCTTTAAATTAGGGAAAATGGAAGAGGCTGTGTTTGTTTGGAAAGCCGGTTCAACACTCATGTGATTGGTGTGTATTTAAGTAATGACTTACAGGTTGGCTGCCAACTCACCCAAATCCTGAGCACCTCTCCATCCTTCATTCATTGTGACTTTCAGGCTTAGTTAGGAACTGCTAATAAATTAGAAAAATTAACAATTTCCTGGTTTCTTGAAAGCAAATCAAATGAGACACAAAGGTCAGTACCACTAAGGCAGGTGTAATCACAACAAACTGTGTAAATTCTGAGAGAGACGGGACACCAGCCACCTGAGCCGCCTCCTGAGAAACCCGTATGCAGGTCAGGAAGCAGCAGCTAGAACTGGACATGGACCAACAGACGGTTCCAGACAGGAAAAGGAGGACCTCAAGGCTGTGTACTGTCACCCTGCTTGTTTAACTTCTATGCAGAGCACATCATGAGAAACGCTGGACTGGAAGAAGCACAAGCTGGAATCAGGATTGCCGGGAGAAATATCAATAACCTCAGATATGCAGATGACACCACCCTTATGGCAGAAAGTGAAGAGGAGCTAAAGGGCCTCTTGATGAAAGTGAAAGAGGAGAGTGAAAAGGTTGGCTTAAAACTCAACATTCAGAAAACGAAGATCATGGCATCCAGTCCCATCACTTCATGGGAAATAGATCGGGAAACAGTGGAAACAGTGAGAGACTTTATTTTCTTGGGCTCCAAAATCACTGCAGATGGTGACTGCAGCCATGAAATTAAAAGACAGTTGCTCCTTGGAAGAAAAGCTGTGACCAACCTAGCCAGTATATTAAAAAGCAGATACATTACTTTGCCAACAAAAGTCCGTCTAGTCAAAGCTATGGTTTTTGCAGTTGTCATGTATAAATGTGAGAGTTGGACTACAAAGAAAGCTGATTGCTAAAGAATTGGTGCTTGTGAACTGTGGTGTTGGAGAAGACTCTTGAGAGTCCCTTGGACAGTAGGGAGATCCAACCAGTCAATCCTAAAGGAAATCAGTCCTGACTATTCATAGGAAGGACTGATGCTGAAGCTTAAACTCCAGTATTTTGGCCACCTGATGCAAAGAACTGACTCATCTGAAAAACCCTGATGCTGGAAAAGATTGAAGGTGGGAGGAGAAAAGGAGGACAAAGGATGAGATGGTTGAATGGCATCATGGACGGGAGGGACATGAGTTTTGAGTAGGCTCTGGGAGTTGGTGATGGAAAGAGAAGCCTGGCCTGCTGCAGTCCATGGGGTTGCAGAGTCGGGCACAACTGAATGGCTGAACTGAACTGAGCAAGGCAGGACTAAGATTCTTTTTTTTTTTTTTTTTAAACTGCCTGTCATGGAACCTGGCTCTGTCGTGGCCACAGGAGCCAGGAGGACAGAGAGTTTCTCACAGCCCAGGTCCATCGCTCCCACCCCATCCTCAGCGGAAGCCTCTCTGAACCAGGACTAAGATTCTGAATGTTTCTCACTGGTATTAATCATTCACTATTTATGTGTTGGTCCAAAGGCTCTAATGGAGCACGTGCATATGCACGTGCACACCTGCACACACACACACACACACACACACACACACACAGGCATGAAGGTGTTTCCAAACTGTTAGCTGTTCAGACTCATAGATAAAGCATCGGGATATCTGACTTAGAAATCTTCCCAACTCTATATTTTTGTCTGGTGAGCAGTACTTTGTTAAGTCTCAGGACTGAAATGGTTTACCCTTTAGACCTTGTTAAAAGAGTTGGTGCGCTACAAAACGCCCAAGGAGCAAACAAAAAACCAACAGATCCCAGCATTTTGGCAAATTCCACTTTCATTTCACAGTCACAGTTGTAATGCAGTGTGAATAAAATGAGCAATGCGTAAAGCAGCATTTCTCATTTATTCCCACTTTTTATAAAGTCTGTCTCTATATTTATACCCATATGCCAATGTTGTTCAGTCACCAGGCCATGTCCAAATCTTTGCCGCACCACGAACTGCAGCACGCCAGGCTCCTCTGTCCTCCACTATCTCACAGAGTTTACGCAAACTCATGTCCGTTGAGTTGGTGATGGAGCCAACCATCTTATCCTCCATCATCCCCTTCTCCTCCTGCCCCCAATCTTTCCCAGCATCAGGGTCTTTTCCAGTGAGTTGGCTCTTTGCACCAGGTGGCCAAAGTATTGGAGCTTCAGTTCAGCATCAGTTCTTCCAATGAATATTCAGGATTGATTTCCTTTAGGATGGACTGGTTTGATCTTGCAGCCCAAGGGATTCTCAAGAGTCTTCTCCAGCACCACAGTTTAAAAGCCTAATTCTTCAGTGCTCAGCCTTCTTTATGGTCCAACTCTTACATGACGAGTAGAAAAATGAAAACTTTAAGAACTTTTGTAAGCAATGTGATGTCTCTGCTTTTTAATTGTGGTTATTTTTAATTGAAATTATTTTTTCTAACTGAAACTCATGACTGATTATTATACTCAAAGAGAATATGCTATGTTTTAAAAAGCTCTTGGTGACACCTTTCTTTCGCTGCAGAGACCAGACGGTGAAGTCTGAGGTTCCCGGAGTCCTGCTGTGCCAGCTGAGTCATCTCTGGGCTTTGGCGAGAGCTGGTGTCCAGGGGCTGGCTCACTCGCGTGAGTTCTCAGCTACTGCAGCTCTGCCTGGCTCACTTTTTCATTTTGATGTTGTAGCAACTGATATTCACCAGAGCAGAGAGAAAAATAGCATAAGTAAATTTGCTATTTTTCAGACAGCCTTTAAACTTTAACTTCCTAATATAAAACCAAGAAGAATATAACTCCTAATACTTCAAAAGGTAATACATTGTGCCAACCAGCAAAACTGTCCTTTCATGATGTTTTCAGGTAAAGAAAGTAGATTGGAATTAATATCAGCATCAACCTGAGTTGGATTAGAATTGTATTTGTGGAATGAAATAAAGTGTTAAACGTATTCTTCTCTGTGTTATTGAATAGAAAGGTAATAAAATTTGATCAGCAAGATTTTTCACTTTTGAGATATGAATATGGCAACCAGAGGTCAAAATTAAGAATACGCCAGAAATTTATCTCCCTTCTCCTCATGTGTGAAGAACAGGCCATGTTTGCTCTGGTTTGTGCGCTCTGTCTCTGTGGCTGGCTCAGTAATGGGCACAGAGGCCGTATAAATGCTCATCACTAATATTCAACAAATACTCTGCTCACTAACCTTCCGAGACTGTAGCATAAGGTGAAATTTGCTTTGCTTTTCCACATGCATCATTGGGTTTCTTTTCTTTTCTTTTCTTTTTTTTTTGCATTTTTTCATTCTTTGCTCTTTCCTTTAAGGATTTTGTTTTTAAATTTTTATTGGAGTACAGTTGATTCACAATGTACGAGTTTCAGGTATACAGCAAAGTTGATCTGTTATGTACATGCATGTGTCTACTTTTTCTTTAATGACAGCTTCTTCTCTACTCTAGGCCATTATAAGGCACTGAGTAGAGCTTCCTATGTGTGTGGCAGGTCCCTATTAGCTGTCTGTTTTATATATAGCAGTGCCCCGTGCATTGTTGATTTATTTTTAGTATGAGACTTCTAGAAATAACAGTGACATTTTCATGACATCTTTTTTGTGTGTTTGTGTGTGTAACTAAAATCACACATTTCATTTTAAATGGTTAGCCAGGATCCAAACCAGGTCTGTAAGATTCTGTTTCGATAAAGACTCTTTGCACCTGAGAAGGAGGGGCCCAGGCGCTAATGCCGACGCTGATGAGATTCCTGATATTGAATATGGTTCTGAGCAATAAATCCTGTGTGTCACATACACGCATGCCTGTGTGACCCACAAGTCAGGATGCAGGCAGGACTCAAAGTGCTTCTGTGCTGGGCTCGGGGGCTGCGGCGGACATTCAGACTCTGCCCCTAGGCTCACACCGCCGCGGTGCCGCTTCTCAGCAGAGACGGTCTCTCTTCGCGATCTCAGAGCATGTGGGGCAGAGCTCAAGGGTGTAAAAAAAATCACACCAGGCCCCATTTCTATAACGTGGCACTGAAGTGTAACTACTCTTTATCACACTTGGCTAACAGCCTGTTAGTAGATATTTCACGTAATAGAGGTCAGTAGACCCCTCCCATCCCGTGGTTTGCAATGCTGGCTCTCAAGCAGCTATGCTTAATTTTGCTTTTGCTTGGCCTCTTCTGGTCCTTCTGACTTGGTATTTATGTTCTATTACTGACATGAGGCTGCTTCCTGGCATAAGGTTTATGTAAGGAGTGAGGGCTACTTTTGTTTGAAAGCTAGAACTAGGGCTTTATGAGTCTGAAACAGTCTTGCTGTTTATACTCAGGCAAGGAGAGCTCTCCTCCACCTTCGAGTTCAAAGGGAATATTTACTGATTGCAGATGGAGCCTCCTTTCCTCCCCAGGAAGATGGTGCCAGGGGCTGAATTCTCAGGCAAGATTTATGATGAGAACTTACGCAGATTGGTTCCCAATTCTACAGCTTATAGAAGAAGAAAATCTCCCAGCCTCCTTCCTGTATAATTCCTGCAGTTTCTTTGACTTTCTGTCACTGCAGCTGTGTAGGCACGCTTGGGGGAATGTTGGTGGGGTCCACTTTCTGCTTTCCATCACTTTGCGGGTGGAGGGGTTTGCAATCGTGCAGTAGTTACAGCTAATACCTAGTCCTCACTGTCCCTGTAACAGTGATTTTCTCACAACTGTAGAGCTGAGGGGAAGCCCCCTCTTCTGGCCTTTTAGGACTTTGGAGGGGAAGAGGGGGCACCAGCTGGGCTGGGGGCGGGTACAGGACCCAGTCCTGAGAAGGGGCAGGGGCGTGGGTGCAGGACCCTCTGTGGCTCACAGGGCAGGGTGTGCTGGCCAGCGCTGCAGGGGTCTCGGGGAGCCCAGTCTCGTGGGTGGCACAGGCTGCTGTGGCCTGTGGTATCCTTCTCCCATGAGGGCAGGCTCCAGCCAGGGGATCCCTCTTGGCAATGGGTGTGGCACCCCAGGGCTCAGAGGCCGGCGGAGAAGCTGGCGGGAGGAGAGTCTGGGGGCTTCCGCGGGTCTGCAGCCCGGGCGCAGGCGCAGCTGCCACGGCAGTGGTGCCAAGTGTGAGGGCAAGGGTGCAGGTTACCAGTGGAGCCGCCACCGTCCGGGCCCAGGGACGGTGGCACAGCAGCGGCCTGGCCCAGGCGTGAGGTGCGGCTGCCGAGGGGGCCCCGGGATGGCGGGCCAAGCAGGACTCGGCCCCGGGTGCAGGCGCAGCGGGCACTGAGGCCCTTGGGAGCGGGGCTCCCGGTGCAGGGCTCCAGCCCCAGGGTGCGGGAGAGGGGAGACAGGCGGCCCCACTGGCCGGTCAGCGCTGGGGAAGAGCCTTGCTGACATCACAGGCCGACTTTACCACTGGGCCACCGGGAGCTGAAAGAAAGCGCTGTAGCAGCTACGCACGTGTGACCGTTTTCTCAGTAAGATCTTTATTTTAGAGTAGTTTCAGATTTATGGAAAATTGTAGAGACAGTACAGAAAGCTTTCCTGCACCTCATATTCAGTTTCTCTTATTATTAACACTAGTGGCACATTCGCCACAATTAGTGAACCAACACGGATGCTCATTCCTAACTAAAGTCAATATAATTTGTTCAGATTTGCTTCATTTTCTCTTAATGTCCTTGTTCCAAGATCCTGCTGAAATATCAAATTGCATAGAAGTACTCATTTCTTCTTAAGCTTCTCTTGGCTACGACTGTTTCTCAGACGTTTCTTGTTTTCACAACCTTGTGGCACTAAGGAATGCTGGTCCAGTGTTTTGTGTAACATCCTTTACTCAGAGTCGATATGCCCTTTCCACTATTAAATTGGGAGTATGTGGTTTGGGAGGAAGGCCACAAAGATAAAGTGCCATTGTCGTCACATCGTACCAAGAGTGCATATAGGCAATAACACATCTCGTTGATGGAACCCCACGCCATCTGGCTGAGGTCGTGCTTATCACGTTTCTTCACTTAAAGTTAGTGTATCCCATATCCCCCCATGTCATACACACTCTGAAGGAAGGTGTTATGTGCAGCCCACATCTAAGGAGCAGGGGGTTATGCTCCAACAGCTGGAGAGAGAACTGCTCTGCTGAACCCACAGTCCAGTGGAGAGCTGGCAGGAAAGACATGTAGGGTGTGCCCTCCTGCAAAGTTTAAAGAACTGGTGGCAGGAGCCACCCTGCCTCTTGCGCTGGTAAAGGATGAACCAGTCAGAGGTGGACGTAACCTGAGCTCAGTGACTTGCTTCTGGAGTTTACCAATCCTGAGTTTTTACCAGACTCTTCCAGGATTTGAAATATAAGCCACCTCTTCCAGTATCATAGTAGTTAAACCTGTTCACCCCTTCTAACTTCCCCACTCTGTGCCTGACATATTAGGTTGGGGAGCCTATTAACAGAAGGAAGGGCCTCCATATTCACTATAACAGAGGCCCCTGGTGATTTGCAAACCAAGAAATACCTGGGATTGCTTGCACCTTCATTATTATCAAAATCCATTGCTGTGGACATGTAGAAACCACCGATTGAGGTTAAAATTAGAGCCAGGTTCCTTGATATTTTGCTTGCTTGTCTGTGAAGTATTCTGTGAGCTAAAGGCAGTTACTGATAATCATGGAAACATTGGTCTGCTAAAAGAGGATTACTGTGTAGTTGCAAGCTCAAAAAGAAACAAGCTGTACATGCAATAAATACATTTCTTTTCTGATTAGTACAAGACAGCTGCCAGGGCGAAGCGAAGGCCGAGGGACAGAGCTGCTCTGTGCAGCCCGCAGCTGCATTTCTGAAGGACAAAGGCAGTGCCCAGAAAGAGGAGGAAAGCAAAGAGCAGCAGCCCGTGTGCCACCCCTGGGGCTGGAGGCGCTCACCACACGGCCCTCTCACAGGGCCCACATTTGCTTCTGTCATTCTGCAGCATCTCTATGACTTAAACACATTCTCTTCCTGACTCACTGTGAGTCAACTTTAAACAACCTTCTGCTGTACTGTGTTAGAGGAAAGAACTACCGTTATCAAAATGATACCCAACCAGGGTATCCAAAGCGCACAACACACCACAGGCCTGGGAGCCAGAGCACTTCGTTCCTGCCTTTCCTCTACCGTGGTTTGGCTTCAGAAACCTGAGAAGACTCTGAGCTTTCTGGGGCCTTGGTCCCTACATCTGTGACAAGCTGGCATAAGTACTCGATAATCTCTTACAGATCCAGAACAGGGCATGACTCCAAGCTGGGCAATTACAGCTTGGGGAAAGTCAGAGTTCTCAGAAGGATGAACTCTTTTCCAGGAAGGTGGAAAGACAATGGGTCTGCAGCCCTGGAGTTGGAAGTATGATGCCCACTCTTTAGAAATATGACATGTAAGCCAAACATGGGCTCTGCTCAGGGATATCACCAGGTGGTGGATACCATCCGACTGGTTGATGTGGTGAACATTTCTAGCCCCAATCAATAAAGTCAGATTTATACTCTTTGCAGCCGAAGATGGAGAAGCTCTATACAGTCAGCAAAAACAAGACCAGGAGCTTCCTGTGGCTCAGATCATGAACTTCTTATTGCCAAATTCATACTTAAATTGAAGAAAGTAGGGAAAACCACAAGACCATTCAAGTTTGACCTAAGTCAAATCCCTTTCAATTATACAGTGGAAGTGACAGATAGATTCACAGGATTAGATCTGAGTGCCTGAAGAACTATGGAAAGAGGTTCGTGACATTGTACAAGAGGTGGTGATCAAGACCATCCCCCAAAAAGAAAAATGCAAAAAGGCAAAACGGCTGTCTGGGGAGGCCTTACAAATAGCTGAGAAAAGAAGAGACGTGAAGGCAAAGGAGAGAAGGAGAGACACACCACCTGAAGGCAGAGTCCAGAGAGCAGCAAGGAGAGACAAGAAAGCCTCCTCAGCGGTCAGTGCGAAGAAACAGAGGAAAACAACAGAATGGGAGAGACTAGAGGTCTCTTCAAGAAAATCAGAGATGCCAAGGAACATTTCACACAAAGATGGGCTCGATAAAGGACAGAAATGGTCTGGACCTAACAGAAGCAGAAGATATTAAGAAGAGGTGGCAAGAATACACAAAAGAACTGTACAAAAAAGATCTTCATGACCTGGATAATCATGATGGTGTGGTCACTCCATCACTAGAGGCAGACATCCTGGAATGTGAAGTCAAGTGGGCCTTAGAAAGCATCACTACGAACAAAGCTAGTGGAGGTGATAGAATTCCAGTGGAGCTGTTTCAAATCCTGAAAGATGATGCTGTTAAAGTGCTGCACTCGATATGCGAGAAAATTTGGAAAACTCAGCAGTGGCCACAGGACTGAGTCAGTTTTCATTCTAAATCCAAAGAAAGGCAATGCTAAAGAATGCTCAAACTACCACGCAGTTACACTCATCTCACATGCTATCAAAGCAATGCTCAAAATTCTCCAAGCTAGGTTTCAACAGTACATGAACCAAGAACTTCCAGATGTTCAAGCTGGTTTTAGAAAAGGCAGAGGAACTAGAGATCAAATTGCCAACATTCTTTAGATCATAGAAAAAGCAAAAGAATTCCAGAAAAATGTCTATTTCTGTTATTGACTACACCAAAGCCTATGACTGTGTGGATCACAACAAATAGTAGAAATTTCTTCAAGAGACGGGAATACCAGACCACCTGACCTGCCTCCTGAGAAACCTGTATGCAGGCCAGGAAGCAACAGTTAGAACTGGACATGGAACAACATATTGACTGGTTCCAAACTGGGAAATGAGTAAGTCAAACTTGTGCATTGCTATCCTGCTTATTTAGCTCATATGCAGAGAACATCATATGAAATGCCAGGCTGGTCGAAGCACAAGCTGGCATCAAGATTGCCAGGAGAAACATCAGTAACCTCAGAAAAGCAGATGACACCACCCTTATGGCAGAAATGAAGAGAAACTAAAGAGCCTCTTGATGAAGGTGAAAGAGGAGAGTGAAAAAGCTGGCTTAAAACTCAACTTTAAAAAAATGAAGATCATGGCATCCAGTCCCATCACTTCATAGATAGATGGGGAAACAATAGAAACAGTGAGAGACTTTATTTTCTTGGGTTCCAAATCACTGCAGATGGTGACTGCAGTCATGAAATTAAATGATGTTTGCTCCTTGGAAGAAAAGCCATCACCAACCTAGACAGCATATTAAAAAGCAGAGACACTGCTTTGCCGACAAAGGTCCATCTAGTCAAAACTATCGGAAAAGGCAATGGTAAGCCACTCCAGTACTCTTGCCTAGAAAATCCCATGGACGGAGGAGCCTGGTAGGCTGCAGTCCATAGGGTCGCTACGAGTCGGACTCAACTGAGCGACTTCACTTTCACTTTTCACTTTCACTTTTCACTTTCATGCACTGGAGATGGCAACCCACTCCAGTGGTCTTGCCTGGAGAATCCCAGGGATGGGGGAGCCTGGTGAGCTGCCGTCTATGGGGTCACACAGAGTTGGACATGATTGAAGTGACTTAGCAGCTGCATGTATGGGTGTGAGAGTTAGGCCATAAAAGCTGAGAGCTGAAAAACTGATGCTTTTGAACTGTGGTGTTGGAGAAGACTCTTGAAAGTCCCTTGGACTGCAAGGAGATCAAACCAGAGAATCCTAAAGAAATCAGTCTTGAATACTCATTGAAAGGACTGATGCTGAAGCTGAAACTCCAGTATTTTGGCCACCTGATGGGAAGAACTGACTCATTGGAAAAGACCCTGATGCTGGGAAAGATGGTTGGATAGCACCACCGACCAGATGTATATGAGTTTGAGCAAGCTCCGGGAGTTGGCGACGGACAGGGAAACCTGGTGTGCTGGAGTCCAAGGGGTCACAAAGAGTTGGACATGACTGAGTGACTGAACTGAACAGAACTGATTAGTTTCAGATGAACACCAAAGTGGATCAGTTATACATATACATGTATCCACCAAGTCTTATTCATATTTATGCCCTGAAAACCTTTCATAGAGTCAGACACAAGAGAGATGATGAAGTGTGACCTGTTATGTTTTGGCGTTAAGGTAGATACTGTGGACTACAGAGGGTTAGACAAGACAAATCCTGAAGGAGTTTAAACCGTGGGCCAGCCCACGGGGCAGAAGCCGAGTATAAGCCAGGAACAGCGGCTATAGATCACCACAGGCAGCTGGGACTCACAGAATTTAACCAGGAAACCCACATTTTCCATCAGTGACTTTATTGCTGTTTATGAAGAGATTTCTTAACTGGAAGAGGTTGTGCTGAGTTCCCAGAGATAGCCTCTTTTAACAAGAGATGAAAGTGTATGCTCTTAAATCGGTAAAGGTTTCCTTCTAACTAATATTTGGTTGACAATTTGGAGAAGGAAATGACAACCCACTCCAGTATTCTTTCCTGGAGAATCCCATGGACAGAGGCCTGGTAGGCTACAGTCCACGGGGTCGCAAAGAGTCGGACACGACTGAGCGACTTCACCTTTCACCTTTGAATAAACCAGTAGTGGTTTAGTCACTAAGTCATGTCTGACTCTGGCAACTCCATGGACTGTAGCCCGCCAGACTCCTCTGTCCATAGGAATTCCCAGGCAAGGATATTGGAATGGGAGCCGGTTCCTTCTCCAGGGGTCTTCCTGACCCGGGGGCCAGACACAGGCCTACTTGCAATGCAGGCGGTCTTTCTACCAACGGTGCCTTCAGGGACTGTGAAAAGACCAAAACTCAGAAAAATGGAGAGGAAAGAGATCTCTGCTGAAGGGCTGCACAAAAGACCTTGCTTCTCAAAGAACAATCGATACAGGGCAAACTCACTTGGATTTTAGATCAGGTTTTATCTCAATAATTACAGGACTTTGGTAAATCCCTTGGCTCTTGTCTATGAAAGAAGGGAACTGAATCATATTTTCTTCATAATTTCTTATGTAAAATTTCTAGAATTATTTGACTGATGGATTTCAAACAATGCCTTTTAAAATGGTAAGAGGACTTTGAAAGGGATCTGAGCATTATTATGCTTCCAGGTTCCCGGGATAACGCTAACATGTAGCCAGCTTGAGGCCACTGGGCTACGAATGAGTGAGCGAGTGAAAGCTGCTCAGTCGTGTCCAGCTCTTTGCCACCCCATGGACTACACAGTCCAAGGAACTCTCCAGGGCAAAATACTGGCATGGGTAGCCTTTCCCTTCTCCAGGGAGTCTTCTCAACCCAGAAACTGAATCAGGGTCTCCTGCACTGCAGGCGGATTCTTTACTGGCTGAGCCATCAGGGTTGTTCCCTAAATGACTGTTGAAAGGCGGCGAAAAGTAACCAGTTAGAATGTCGTGTTCTGGTCCCAGTCTACACTTCTTGTGTTTTCTGAGTCTCCTCTCATTCTTAGTTTAGAAAAGTAACCTGAATTAAGGACTTGAAAAGCTCAACCTACCAGAGGGCTGAAAAGAGGTGAGTTCCAGGAATAGCAGTGCTCATGATGATGGTAGTTTCTGCTTTCCACAGAAATTGAATATCTGTGTTTTTTCACTAATGCTCCAAGACATTTTTTAAAAAACATGGAGATTCTGTGCTTCCGTTCACCTGGAATTGTGTCAAAGCCCAGAAATCTGTGAGCAGAAATAAAACCCACTTGTAGGGTCGGTCGTTCGTGTGAAGAGACACACCTGAGCTGAGTGGCTTCACGCGGCACCGGTGACGTGGAGCGCCCGTGGAACCCGTGGCTGACGTGTGTCCATCATGTCTTAGCACCCCACACGTGGCTCATATCCTAATGATGAGCTGCAAAGCTGTGTGATGACAGGCTCAGGACTTGCTGAGCTGGACACACAGTTCATTGGAATAACAGCCTCAAGAGAACTCAGTGCCCCCTGGAGGACCAGGCCTGGAGCTGTAGGAGGAGCCCAGGTCAGGCCTCGTGGGCATGGTGGGGCGCAGCTGCTGCCCTACAGGGAGGGCTCCAAACAGGAGCATGTGCTCTGATCTCTCCACTGCCGACCCTCCAGGCCTGGGCTTCGGTCAGGGGTCAGCACTGCCTCCAGTTCCAAATGGCCAGGATAAATAATGCTAGACTTCAGGAATTCCAAATTACTCAAAGGAACTTTCTTGCCATTGCTGAGGAACAAGCGGACACCTGGGCAGCGGTGGCCAGCTAGGACCTCCTGAGCAGAAACGGCGCCCTTGCAACAGCTGTGAGTGCACAGCCGTCAGCAGGAGTCTCAGCTGGCACGGCGGCCGCGCCACTCCCTCCTTCTCTAAAAAGCACAGAAGAGCACTGCGTTCTGTTTTAATGTCTGAAGGGAGTAAGGAAGATCAACTTGCAACATTATAACCTTGCAAACCCTCAAGATTTTAGACAGACTGTAAACGGGAGGATTCTAGCGCTGCTTCTGAGCTGTGGTGTGAGTGTCATGCCGCTGACAGTCCCTGAAACACAGCTCAGTCGCTCACGCGTGTCCGACCCTTTGTGACCCCATGAATCGCAGCACACCAGGCCTCCCCGTCCATCACCAACTCCCAGACTCTACCCAGACTCATGTCCATCGAGTCGGTGATGCCATCCAGCCATCTCATCCTCTATCATCCCCTTCTCCTCCTGCCCCCAATCCTTCCCAGCATTAGGGTCTTATCCAATAAGTCAACTCTTCCCATCAGGTGGCCAAAGTATTGGAGTTTCAGCTGCAACATCAGTTCTTCCAATGAACTATCCAGGACTAATCTCCTTTGGGATGGACTAGTTGGATCTTCTTGTGGTCCAAGGGACTCTTAAGAGTCTTCTCCAACACCACAGTTCAAAACATCAGTTCTTCAGTGCTCAGCTTTCTTCACCGCCCAACTCTCACATCCATACACGACTACTGGAAAAACCATAGCCTTGACTAGACAGACCTTTGTTGGCAAAGTAATGTCTCTGCTTTTAAATATACTGTCTAGGTTGGTCATAACTTTCCTTCCAAGGAGGAAACGTCTTTAATTTCATGGCTGCAGTCACCATCTGCAGTGATTCTGGATGCTGACAATAGGGCCTGTTTAAATCTATCAGCAAACAAGAAAGGGCACTTCCAGAGAAGGCGGACACAAGCCTCCTGAGGTGAGGGAAAGGGGCCTCGCTCAGGGCAGAAGCAGCATCCGTGTGGCCACTCACAGCCGTGGAGCCGTGTTTTGTGGAAGTGAGGCCCTCTGCAAAGACCTACAGCCTGCATGCACGTGGTTACATAATTTGCTTTATAAATACAGTGTTGAATATATTAAAAACCAAGAACTCCTAGTATGAGGACTGAGGCAAAAATGGGGGGGGGACGTGGAGACCCCAGAGGAGCCTCAGCTGCGCCCCCTAGCACCAGGTGCCATTCCCCAGGGCCAGAGCTGGGAGGCCCCCAACCTCTGTGCAGCATTCGCAGCTTCCCAGCATGCACCCGCGGGAGCCAGCCCATTCAGGTCTCTTAAAGCTCATTTAGTTACTGTTCACAGAACAGGACTGTATAGAAACTTGGAATATGTTTGGTTAAAAAAGGGTGACAATGACTGATTTTAAAATACTGCAAATTATGATCTCAAGAATGTGAAGTATGTAAATATGCGAAAGCAGTGCACGAAAACTCCCCTCAGGGAGAAACTTGCCCTCTGCCTGGCTCCCCTGCTGCTCCCGTCCGTGAGCTGCCATGGCCGTGCTTATCCTCGGGGGACACCCAGGCAGAGGGGCCTGTCCCAGCCACTGTGCACTCTGGGGGTTTCTCAGTGCCGCAAGCAAGCTCACTCGAACAAAAGTGTACATTGGCAATCTTGGACTCTTACCACACTTGTAATAAGGTCAGTTAACTCAGGAAATGACATACAGGAGTGCCATTTGTCAGAAAAACTGCCTTTGAAGAACATTAATCTAAGGCAAGGAAGTTCACTGGGGCCATCATGACGTGGGACTTGGTGGAAATGGGCTTGCTAGAAATTCTGCCATCAGAAGGTAAGGAAGTATTTTCAATGGCTAAAATAAATGCTGCTGACATGGTGACCAAGGCCTTACTGAGTCTCATCACTCCCGCTCTTCCGGGATTGCATCACCCTAACCATCTGGAATCCAGCAGGGAAACGTTTTGTTTCTGTGGTGACTTAGGGCTCTCTAAACCCTATAAATGCCTATAATATCTTACCATAGTCCTTTTCATCCCCAGGCTTCTGGACAGCTGGAATGATTAAACCGTACCCTAAAGAATTCTTTGGTTAATTTACATCAAGCCAGTGACTTACAGTGGCCCGGAGCACTGCTGCTGTTTCTATTAAAATGAGGTCGACTTAGAGCAAGCACATTCATTTTCCCTGGAGTCAGTATTTGGAGATAGGCACTTCCAGAGAAGGCGGACACAAGCCTCCTGAGGTGAGGGAAAGGGGCCTCGCTCAGGGCAGAAGCAGCATCCGTGTGGCCACTCACAGCCGTGGAGCCGTGTTTTGTGGAAGTGAGGCCCTCTGCAAAGACCTACAGCCTGCATGCACGTGGTTACATAATTTGCTTTATAAATACAGTGTTGAATATATTAAAAACCAAGAACTCCTAGTATGAGGACTGAGGCAAAAATGGGGGGGGGACGTGGAGACCCCAGAGGAGCCTCAGCTGCGCCCCCTAGCACCAGGTGCCATTCCCCAGGGCCAGAGCTGGGAGGCCCCCAACCTCTGTGCAGCATTCGCAGCTTCCCAGCATGCACCCGCGGGAGCCAGCCCATTCAGGTCTCTTAAAGCTCATTTAGTTACTGTTCACAGAACAGGACTGTATAGAAACTTGGAATATGTTTGGTTAAAAAAGGGTGACAATGACTGATTTTAAAATACTGCAAATTATGATCTCAAGAATGTGAAGTATGTAAATATGCGAAAGCAGTGCACGAAAACTCCCCTCAGGGAGAAACTTGCCCTCTGCCTGGCTCCCCTGCTGCTCCCGTCCGTGAGCTGCCATGGCCGTGCTTATCCTCGGGGGACACCCAGGCAGAGGGGCCTGTCCCAGCCACTGTGCACTCTGGGGGTTTCTCAGTGCCGCAAGCAAGCTCACTCGAACAAAAGTGTACATTGGCAATCTTGGACTCTTACCACACTTGTAATAAGGTCAGTTAACTCAGGAAATGACATACAGGAGTGCCATTTGTCAGAAAAACTGCCTTTGAAGAACATTAATCTAAGGCAAGGAAGTTCACTGGGGCCATCATGACGTGGGACTTGGTGGAAATGGGCTTGCTAGAAATTCTGCCATCAGAAGGTAAGGAAGTATTTTCAATGGCTAAAATAAATGCTGCTGACATGGTGACCAAGGCCTTACTGAGTCTCATCACTCCCGCTCTTCCGGGATTGCATCACCCTAACCATCTGGAATCCAGCAGGGAAACGTTTTGTTTCTGTGGTGACTTAGGGCTCTCTAAACCCTATAAATGCCTATAATATCTTACCATAGTCCTTTTCATCCCCAGGCTTCTGGACAGCTGGAATGATTAAACCGTACCCTAAAGAATTCTTTGGTTAATTTACATCAAGCCAGTGACTTACAGTGGCCCGGAGCACTGCTGCTGTTTCTATTAAAATGAGGTCGACTTAGAGCAAGCACATTCATTTTCCCTGGAGTCAGTATTTGGAGATCTGAGCCTTTAGAAGATAAGCCTCCTCTTGACCTGAAAACACAGTGATCAGAAACTGCGAGTTAGCTTCCCCAGCTCGCGACGCCATCGTGTGTCTGGACGCTAGAAAGTCATCTGAAGAAGACAGTCCAGGATCCACCAGGAGCACAGGGCTGAGTGTCTCAGTGACAGGCTGGACTGCCGTCTTGCTAAACCAAGCATAGGTGGTACTGGTGACTCACAGGACCCTCGAAATGAAGGAGAGGCGTGCTGCACGAATGAGGGTATATAACCATATAGAGCAGCTGTGACTCCCATCAAGGGCCTCAGGGTCAGATTCTCCAGACAGTAATGTCCATGTCAGGGACTTGTAATTAGAAATAATTCATAAACACCATGAAACTGGGCAGTGTAATTTTAAAAACATAAAACATCATTTACAAAGAATTAATAAAATGAGAGCAAAACATCTGCAGTTTATGAACTTTGAAAAGTTAGGAAGCGACGTTGTCACTGCGTTGGTGGTGAGCCATACACGCTGCTGTTGTTTGGCCCCTAAGCCGTGTCTGACCCTCTGATGACCCCGTGGACTGTAGCCCTTCAGGCTCCTCTGTCCATGGAATTTTTCCAGGCAGCAATACTGGAGTGGGTTGCATTTCTTTCTTCAGAGGATTTTCCCACTCAGGGATCAGACCGCATCTCCTGCACTGGCCGGCGGGCTCTTTACCACTGAACCACACCTACACGGGCACTACCCATCTCATGAGAAAAGCAACAATACGAACTTGAACTATTGAAACGTTCATAGTCTTTGTCTAAGTATCCATCCAAATCAAGTAATCACATTTGTTGAGGCACATTTGTATGAAGACGCATAAGACAGAGAGTGAAGAAGAAATAAAGTTATTAAAAGCCTCCAATTAAGAAACTGGTTTAAATAAATCGTATGTTTTGGTTAAATGAGATTGGATTTAGCCAACGAGTGCCTAACATTTCTATATATGAGAAGCATGTAGAGCATAACGTTTAAGCAAGAAAACAGGACGAAGCCGCCTGGAACCTTATCTGGGAGGAGTCCTGCCAGGTGCTAACAGCAGTTACTCCTCAGTTACCCCTCAGTGAGGGGAGCCCTCACCCCCTTGCTCCTGCCCCAGAGGAGGGTGCTGCCGGCTCTGGCCTGGGGATTCTTGTTGGAGCCCCGCCAACCCCCGCCAAGTCCAGGGGGACAGGAAGCAAAGGGGTGCGCCCTCCTCCTTCTGCCTTTGCTTCTGTCCAGACCCTCAACAGACGAGACGGTGCCCGCTGCAGGGGGAGGGCTGTCTGCACGGCTGATCCCACCGATTCAAGTGCCAACTGCATCCAGAAACACCCGCACAGACACGCCCAGAAACAACCCTTGCTCTGGGCATTTTTAGGCCTCAAGTTGACACATAAAAGTAAGCACCAGTGTTAGTGACCAGAGAAACACTAGCCAGATATTATATGAAAGCAAGTGTGGAAAGCAAAACCATGCAAGTTCAGTTTATATCAGGAAAAGTTGCAGAAGTTAATCTAACAACTGTCAAAATATTGAGTGCTTTGTTCCCTGGGCGGAAGTTATTTCAGTTGGATAAACTGAAAGGGAAAAAAAAAAAAAGGCTATTGGCATGACAGAGAAAAAACACAAACTATAATTGATGGTGGCTATAGAAATGGAGCGACTATTTAGTTATATTTTCTGCCGGCTCCAATATACAGGAATTAAGTTTGGAGGGCAGCATTCATAACGATACACACGCGCGAGGCTATCGCTATAACAGGTCAGGTTCACGTGATCCCAAAGTATGGGCAGGAGGCAGAAAGACCACCCCAAGACAAAATATAATTTGGCCCACAGTTTAAGGAGAAAAGTGCCGCCCACATCTGAGCTCTGAGAAGCCCTCTGAGGAGCACCCTCCCAGGAGACCAGGGCAGCTGGCCCTCTCCTGTCCCGGGAGGGGCCAGCACGTGGGGCCCCAGGTCCAGGAGCGAACCATGCTCCGGAGGAGGACCAGGATCCTGTGGGGCTTCCCTGGGGTGCATACAAGGCCAGTGCCCTGGCACAGAAGACAAAAACAAACTAATGAACTGGAATTTGCCACCTCCTGACACGTGGGAGCTTCCACTAGATATAATTTGACTTCTAAAAAGAAAGATATACGGTCCTCTTCATCTAAACTTTGAGGAATAGGTAATGATTGCAGCCTGAACGTTATCGATGTTGAGATCCTTTTAGCTGAACAGTCACCACACGTGAGTCGATGCTTTTTGACCAGAGACCTCACTGCATCCCCTGTAACGCACATCCTGACTTCAGGAGTATTAGAGCATGAAAAAGCATGCCAGGCATGGAGGAGACACAATGGTTAGACAGGAATTCCAATATGAAATTCAGACCTGAAGAAGCTCATTGGAAGTCTCTCAACACATTTTGAAAACTACTCTGATAACATCAAAGGTATCCAACCTTTCAGGCATCACTAATCTAATCAGATAATTTATCTCCATGTGGGCACCTATTTGGAGGAGGTTAAGAGTGGGACAGACCCAGTAACTAACACCGTCACTTTTCCCATGGCAACCCACTCCAGTCTTCTTGCCTGGAGAATCCCGTGGACGGAGGAGCCTGGCGAGCTACGGTCCATGAGGTCCTACAGAGTCAGACAGGACGACAGCTACTCACCCGCGCAGGGACGGAGGTGGCGGCGCTGATAGGCGTCCTGGAGTCCTCTCTGCGGACGGAAGCTCGGCCACGCGGGGCGGCGTGAGAGGCAGGGACGCAGCCGGAGCGGAGGCCCCGGAGCCGGTGGGCGCCGCGGGCCCAGCCCGGGGACCTGCCCGCACAGACGCCCCTCAGTCCTACCTGCACGCTGCGCGCCAGCAGAGGAGGAGAGGCGCGAATGCGCGCTCAGCGTGTGAAGGCTGACGCTCGCCAGCAGCCCGCCTCGGCCAGGAGACTCAGAAGGACGAAGAGGAAGAGCATTCAGTTACAGAATATGAAATCAGGCACCCATTTCAGTTCCACTCGAGAACTTTCTAAGGCGCAGTTTATGCCTCTGGGAAAGGGTGGCAGTGAGAGTCACCAGCTTCTCCTTGTTTTCCTCTAAACATTCCCTGTTCCTCCCTTGTTCCCAGCTAGATGCTCCGTCGTCTGGCTCAGTCGCTCAGTCTCATCTGACTCTTTGCGACCCCATGGACTACAGCACCAGGCTTCCCTATCCTTCACCATCTCCCGGAGCTTGCTCAAACTCAGGTCCATAGAGTTGGTGATGCCACAAATATCAGGTCATTTTGTCTTAACAAAATGTTTCATGAAAACCAATAAAGATATTAGAATTTCCAAATAATATATGTTTTGCAAAGTACAATATCTTTATCTGGGGAAAAATTTATATAGAGAAAAGAATAAAATTTTTTCTCAAATAAAATTTGGTTACACCCTAAGTAGGGCATTAAAGAGTAGTTAAGTACTTTTTCCCAAGAAAACCCTATATCAAAATTTGGCCTGTCTTTTCTGAGGGTGAGCAATACGGCACAAGGTTGGCGTAATATATGTAAAGCAAAGCCGGAGCTAAGTAACCAACTCTCCTCTTATCACCACTTGCAGGGAACACAACAGGCTGGTGCCTTAAAAACGTTAAAATTGTCCCAAAAGTTAAGTTACGGCGTATGTTCTCCAGTTTTGCTGTCAGAAGAGAAGCCTTCCAGCTTAAAGATGAGAACCAAATATCCCCCTTAATCGCCCTTTTCTTCCAAGAAAGCAGTGTTTCTACAGTGCCTCTTTCACAGCAGGTGCCTTGAAGTTCACACAAAGTGAGGGAACCACAGTCCACACGCATGGGGAGGAGCTCTGGACACTGAGATTCAGGGCATCCAGAGCAGAAAAGAGACACCCCTCTGAAAACAGAGGGGTTTATGAAAACCTGTGCCTGGAACGGTGCCCACCTCAGCCCTCCCTGCGAGCCTGTCCTCCCTGCCACCAGTGAGCAAAGCACCAGCATGCATGCAGCCCGCTCCCAAGAGGAGATGAGGGAGCTTTCTCTAGAGAAACGAAGAAGCCTAGGCATCACTTTCTGATGTTTGGGAAACTGCAGCTTAGTGAGCGCTCCCCATCAAATTTCCCCAAAGAAAGCCCCTCACTGACGACAGACTTCACTAATGGCGGTGTGGAGTCTCCACCTTTCTGATGTGACAGTGTTACGTCTGAACAGGAAATGAAGGATCACCAGACATTTAAGGGAAACCATCTCAAGGCAAAAACAAAGACAAAAAGGTGAAAGCAAACAAGCAGATACGCTTATTCTCAAGAAACTAACCCTTTAGCAGAATGAGACACAAACAGCATGTCTAGGGCTTAGCCATGCGGATGTACCACTTCGCTATATTTTTAATTAGTAGGATAGACCACATGAAAGTGACTTTCTTATAGGTGAAAATAGTCTAATACTAGCAATTTCACACATGATAGTTTCTTTAATAGAAAGGATAAAATTAGTTCAATATCCAGGTCAGCAATCAAGGAAGAAAGGGGTGGAGGATTTTATAATTAAGTAAAGATACACTTGCACTGTTTTCACTTGCTGGCAAAGTAATGCTCACCGTCCTCCAAGCTACGGCTTCAGCAGCACGTGAGCCAAGAACTCTCAGATGTACAAGCTGGATTTATAAAAGGCAGAGGGGCCAGAGATCAAATTGCCAGTATTCACTGGATCATACAGAAAGCAAGAGAATTCCAAGAAAACATCTGCTTCAGTGACTACGCTAAAGCCTTTGACTGTGTGTATCGCAACAAACTGGAAAATTCTTAAAGAAATGGGAATACTAGATCACCTTACCTGTCTTCTGAGAAACCTGTATGCAGGTCAAGCAGTAACAATTAGAACCAGACCTGGAACAACAGACTGGTTCAAAATTAGGAAAAGAGTACAAGGTTGTATATTGTCACTCTGCTAATTTAACGTATGTAAAGTACACCATGCGAAATGCCAGGCTGGATGACTCACAAGCTGGAATCAGGATTGCCAGGAGAAATATCAGTAACCTGAGATACACATAATGATTTCATGATAATGGCAGAAAGCAAAGAGGAACTAAGGAGCCTCCCGATGAGGGTGAAAGAGGAGAGTGAAAAAGCTGGCTTAAAACTCAGTTTTCAAAGAAACTAAGATCATGGCATCCAGCCCCATCACTTCATGGCAAACAGATGGAGAAACAATGGAAACAGTGACAGACTTTATTTTCTTAGGCTTCAAAATCACTGTAGTTGGTGACTGCAGCCATGAAATAAAAAGATGATTGCTCCTTGGAAGAAAAGCTACGACAAACCTAGACAGCATGTTAAAAAGCAGCGATATCACTTTGCCACCAAAGATCCATATAACTAACACTATGGCTTTCTAGCAGTCATGTATGGATGGATGTAAGAGTTGGACCATAAAGAAGGCTGAGTGTCACAGAACTGATGCTTTCAGACTGTGGTGCTGGAAAAGACGGTTGAGAGTCCCTTGGATAGGAGATCAAACCAGTCAGTCCTGAAGGAAATCAGCACTGACTGTTCACTGGAAGGACTGATGCTGAAGCTGAAGCTCCAATGTTTTGGCCACCTGAGGAAAAGAGCCAACTCATTGGAAAAGACGCTGATGCTGGGGATGCTTGAGACCAGGAGGAGAATGGAGTGACAGAGGATGGGATGGTTGGATGGCATCATCGACTTGATGGACATGAGTTTGAGCAAACTCTGGGAGATGGCAAAGGACAGGGAAGCCTGGCGTGCTGCAGGCCACAGGGTTGCTAAGAGTCAGACACGACTGACTGAACGATGACGACTGCAAGATCTGAGCTTCACAGTTTGCAAAATGACTGACGTAAACTGCCTTGTTTCACTCTAAACAGCTGTGTAATTGAATTAATATGCCTAAACATTGTTAGCTGTGGAGACGTCCAAGACCAAATAAACGAAGCTGCCTCCACCGCTTTAACTGAGCGAGTGACTGGAGCTGGGCCCAGCGGCCAGGCTGCCTGACTCCGTGGCCTCTGCTTCCACTGGCCAAGATGGGGCCCTGGGAAGAACATGAGACAGAGGCCCTGGGGAAAGAGTGAAGGGAAGGGTAATATGCAAACAGACGTAGGAGAAGGAAGCCTTAACTAGAAGAACTCACGTCCATGGAGTCAGGACTCGAAGGGACCATGTGACCAGAGCATCACGCTGGCAGATGACCCTGAACTGACCCAGGGAAGGAGTGTTCATGACACAATTCCCAAAACGGTGAACTTGACGCATCCAGGTGTGAAGCAGTTAAACCCTCACGTGGAAGAAACAACCCAGATAACTGCACAAATGTCCATGTTAAGGAATTAAAATGAATTTGTATCCATATAAAAGTTTAGGGAAGACTGACTCAGATGTTTGGAGACTAAATTGGCGAATGGCTTCCCCAGGAGCACAGTGGCAAAGAACCCGCCTGCAACGCAGGAGACGCGGGGGGTGTGGGCTTGATCCCTGGGTCAGGGAGATCCCCTGGAGGAAGAAATGGCAGCCCATTCCAGTATTCTTGCCTGGAGAATCCCAGGATAGGAAATTGGAGGGCTATAGTCCATACTGTTGCCGAGAGTCAGACACAACCGAGCACACACACACAGGTACACACATGTAGAGGTGTGTGCACACACATGTACACACATGTACACAAAGACACATGTATGAACAAACACACAGGAACATGCATACAGAACACAAGATGTGCGTGGCCACACGCATGCATGTGTGTGCATGCACACACACAGACGTGCACACACAGGCAGGCACATAGTGACAGACGCGTGTGAACATGCGTGCGTGTGTGTAGTCTTGTGTGCATTGCTCATATATGAGTGCGTGTCACATGCTCACTCACACGTGTGTGCACACATGTGTTTAGCTGTTCAAGCAAAGGACACACAAGCTACCTGGGTGGTGGGAGGGGCAGGGTCACTGCTGTCTCCACTGGAATCCTCTGTCTTGTCTTGAACTGAATCCCATTCGTACGCTGCTGGCCATGTGGTTGCTGAACTCAGCTCAGCTCCTTTTATTTTTTTTTATTTTTTTATTTTTTTTATTTTTTTTTTTTGGTGTCATGTCTCTACTTTATTTTATTTATTTTTTTTTAAATTTATTTATTTTTTAAATTACATTACTGCATTTGTTCATCAGAACCGATTTCATTTCCTCACGCAGGCTGTGGGAACAGAGAGCAGATGCGGGAGAGGGAGACATAGCGGACGGAGAGACACAGGGCCTGGGGAGGAGCATCAGCCCCTCACAGCCGGATAGAGCACAGACGTCCCTGGGCGTTAAGACGCTGCTGACAGCCAGCAAGTGCAGCGGAGTCGCAGCTGTGTGGCGTGCGCTTGCTGCAGCCGCAGGGGAGCGGTGAGCGGCAGAGGCGCCAGACTGGGCCAGAGGCCTGGGGCTCCATCAGGACGTGACCCTTCGCCCCCGCTATCAATGCGCAGCGTTGAAGTTGACAGGAACTCCCCATTTCCTCCCCACTCTCAGACCTCCACTCAAGGCCCAGATCCCTGCACAGAGATCAGGGACACTTGGAATAAACGCCTGCCTCGCCTCATGCCCCACGCTGGTAGCTGGGCACATCCACGGGCGCCCATGCAACCCCCACTGAGACCAAAACCGCCGCTTCTCCCATTGTCCAGCTAACGCCAGGGCCTCCCGGAATAAAGAGGCAAATCCCCGCTCAGTCGGTTCTGGCGGCTTCAGACTCTTGGAGGTGAAAGGTGCTGCTGTCTCCTGTGTGATACAATGAAGTGTGTTCTTGCTACTCTCGCCAGATTTTTCATGCCATATGAACACAGACCTCTTTGATCTTTCAACTGATCTGCTTTGGAAATGTGTAAAAATAAAACAAGTTGCAATTCTGAGACTCCCAGGAAAAAACATTCAGTTTTAACCTTTGAAACGTAAAGCATGTTACGTTAATAATAACGGTGATTTCAAATGCACTTGACATTCCTATCTTGAATAAAAGAACAATAGAACAAGCTCTTTGCGCTTCTTCTAAATTTTGTGAACATTAGCAAGTCACCGTAATCTTCAGGCTGCTTTTTTCTTCTTTTAGAAAAAAGGAGGAGCCGCTGCATGCGATTGTACACTCCGCGAGAACACAGGGCCCGCTAACTGAGCGTCCTGGGGGTTCGAGTGGATTATTTTTAGGCACCACAGCTCTGCTTTATTGACACCTTATATTAAGCAGGTCTCACTTGCCAAATGCCACAGGGTACAGGCCGACACACGTGCTTTGAAAGTTCTTGTGAGCTGAAGCTGTTTTGGAGGCAAAACACTGAGATAGTTAAAGAGAACATGCGTGTCTCCACACAGGGCAGCCTCCCTGGAAGCCTCAGCAATAAATCAAAGTGTAAGGGGCACCATCCCTTCTTTTAGCAATGCGTTTAGATTTTGTAGATTTCTCCTAGATTTTGTCATGTGAGCTTTATATATACAAAAAGGTCTTAATTAAAGATTTTTAAATATTGAGTAAAATGTTCACCAGTTTAATTTGTAATATATATAATAAACCTGTCATATAATTTATTTTCTTTAAAAACAAGCTTCTTGTATAAATTGCCTTCAGAACTTTCATTTAGAATTTAAGGTCATTCAGGGGTTAGTGTCATGTAAACAAAACTCTCTGAAATGCTGGGGTCTTTGGGGGTGTTGCATTCCTACAAGCTGTGATCAAGCCAGGTTTAGTCAGCTATTGGAAAAACAAATCCTTCTTGGTCTAGAAGCTCAAATGCCTAGGGCTAAGCCAGGCGAAGTTTTCTATCCTGAGTCATAAATTCCTCAATGCAGTGTACAATAGAAGAAAGACCACCTTTAACTTTGGCATTGAGATCTGGCAAAGGCCTCAAATACCTCTACTGCCATAAAAATTGCAAAAATAAAAAATAAAAAAGACGATCTTGCTAGAGGGCTCTGATTCAGAGTAGAGAATTGTGAAGAATCCAAGCTCTCTCAGAGACCTTTGTCCATCAGGAAGTGACTGGACCTGAAGTGGGATACGGAAGGCGCTGGGTTTCAGAGCTTGGACACCGAGCCTCAGTTTTCTTCTAGTTAAAGAAAAATAGTAATATCTGGGTCTTAGGGCCAAAGTGTGGATGAAACATGTGGCCTGGTGAAGTGCCTAGATCAATGTTGAGCCACACCGGTTTATTCAGCACTGGGTGCTGTGTGAGTCAGAGCAGCAGCTTCGGAGAGCTGGGCAGGCCTGTGAACAGCACAGGAGGAGATCCGTGGTTGCGCCAGGAGCAGGCAGGGCTTGATCGGGACCGGCAGCTAACCCTCATGACCTTCACTGCTGGCCTCTCTTAGCAGGCCACCGTGTGTGCACCTTTTCCACTTGCCATGCGGTTATTTCTGAGCATCTCTCGTTTCCTGGTAGCCACAGGAGCAGGTTAAATACAGGGTTGGGCCCAGCTCAAGACTTCCCTGAATGCTTTTAGAGTCAGAGGGCCCAGCCCCAAACCGAGATCCATCCTCTGCCTCCAGAGGTGAGTGTGTTGATGGAGGTGCATCCTGTAGGACCCCCAGGCCCTTGGGCTCAGAGGGGACATGGCCACCCAAAACTCCCCAGGTCCTGGCGTGTCCTCCAGAGCAGCACGCTTGTCCTTCAGCCACGAAAATGATCCCCAGTTAGTCCACCTGAAGTTCAAGTTCAAGTTCAGTCACTCAGTTGTGTCTGACTCTTTGCGACCCCATGAATCACAGCACGCCAGGCCTCCCTGTCCATCACCATCTCTCGGAGTTCACTCAGACTCACGTCCATCAAGTCCATGATGCCATCCAGCCATCTCATCCTCGGTCATCCCCTTCTCCTCCTGCCCTCAATCCCTCCCAGCATCAGAGTCTTTTCCAGTGAGTCAACTCTTCGCATGAGGTGGCCAAAGTACTGGAGTTTCAGCTTTAGCATCATTCCTTCCAAAGAAATCCCAGGATTGATCTCCTTCAGAATGGACTGGTTGGATCTCCTTGCAGTCCAAGGGACTCTCAAGAGTCTTCTCCAACACCACAGTTCAAAAGCATCAATTCTTCAGTGCACAGTCCAACTCTCACATCCATACACGACCACAGGAAAAACCATAGCCTTGATTAGACGGACCTTAGTCGGCAAAGTAATGTCTCTGCTTTTGAATATGCTATCTAGGTTGGTCATAACTTTTCTTCCAAGGAGTAAGCGTCTTCTAATTTCATGGCTGCAGTCACCATCTGCAGTGATTTTGGAGCCCCAAAAAATAAAGTCTGACACTGTTTCCAATGTCCAGTTCTAACTGTTGCTTCCTGACCTGCATACAGATTTCTCAAGAGGCAGGTCAGGTGGTCTGGTATTCCCATCTCTTTCAGAATTTTCCAAAGTTTATTGTAATCCACACAGTCAAGGGCTTTGGCATAGTCAATAAAGCAGAAAGAGGTGTTTTAGTGGAACTCTCTTGCCTTTTCCAGCAGATGTTGGCAATTTGATCTCTGGTTCCTCTGCCTTTTCTAAAACCAGCTTGAACACCAGGAAGTTCACAGTTCACGTATTGCTGAAGTCTGGGTTGGAGAATTTTGAGCAATACAAAGAAATAGAGGAAAAGAACAGAATGGGAAAGACTAGAGATCTCTTCAAGAAAATTAGAGATATCAAGGGAACATTTCATGCAAAGATGGGCTCGATAAAGGACAGAAATGGTCTGGACCTAACAGAAGCAGAAGATATTAAGAAGAGGTGGCAAGAATACACAAAAGAACTGTACAAAAAAGATCTTCACGACCCAGATAATCATGATGATGTGATCACTCATCTAGAGCCAGACATCTTGGAATGTGAAGTCAAGTGGGCCTTATAAAGCATCACTACGAACAAAGCTAGTGGAGGTGGTGGAATTCCAGTTGAGCTGTTTCAAATCCTGAAAGATGATGCTGTGAAAGTGCTGCACTCAATATGCCAGCAAATTTGGAAAACTCAGCAGTGGCCACAGGACTGGAAAAGGTCAGTGTTCATTCCAATTCCAAAGAAAGGCAATGCTAAAGAATGCTCAAACTACCACACAATTGCACTCATCTCACATGCTAGTAAAGTAAAGTCCACCTGAGGACGGGGTAAAGCGGCCATCAGGGAGCCTACAGAACTCAGTTGTGTAAAACTTCCTTTGCACACTTACAGAAAAATAAACAGAATGCTATCTCTTTTAAAGAAAATGTGCAAATTATTTCTAGGCTTCAAAACACTCACTGCTCTTCATTGTGGAAAGGACACTGTTACAAATATGGTTTGTATTCTCATTCCTCCAGAAACATGAATGTGAACTAATCAGAAAGAAATTAATATTCCAGTTACATCAGTTAAGTAATTCATCAATATAAATGTGTTTCTGTTATAAATATTTGAAAAGCATTATTAGTTCTTGTTCGGTTTTAGAAAAGGCAGAGGAACCAGAGATCAAATTGCCAACATCCGCTGGATTATGGAAAAAGCAAGAGAGTTCCACTAAAACACCTATTTCTGCTTTATTGACTATGCCAAAGCCTTTGACTGTGTGGATTACAATAAACTTTGGAAAATTCTGAAAGAGATGGGAATACCAGACCACCTGACCTGCCTCTTGAGAAATCTGTATGCAGGTCAGGAAGCAACAGTTAGAACTGGACATAGAACAACAGACTGGTTCCAAATAGGAAAAGGAGGACATCAAGGCTGTATATTGTCACCCTGCTTATTTAACTTATATGCAGAGTACATCATGAGAAACACTGGACTGGAAGAAACACAACCTGGAATCAAGATTTCTGGGAGAAATATCAATAACCTCAGATATGCAGACGACACCACCCTTTATGGCAGAAAGTGAAGAGGAACTAAAAAGCCTCTTGATGAAAGTGAAAGAGGAGAGTGAAAAAGTTGGCTTAAAGCTCAGCATTCAGAAAATTAAGATCATGGCATCCAGTCCCATCACTTCATGGGAAATAGATGGGGAAACAGTGGAAACAGTGTCAGACTTTATTTTTGGGGGCTCCAAAATCACTGCAGATGGTGACTGCAGCCATGAAATTAAAAGACACTGGCTCCTTGGAAGAAAAGTTATGACCAACCTAGATAGCATATTCAAAAGCAGAGACATTACTTTGCCGACTAAGGTCCGTCTGGTCAAGGCTATGGTTTTTCCTGTGGTCATGTATGGATGTGGGAGTTGGACGGTGAAGAAAGCTGAGCGCCGAAGAATTGATGTTTTTGAACCATGGTGTTGGAGAAGACTCTTGAGAGTCCCTTGGACTGCAAGGAGATCCAACCAGTCCATTCTGAAGGAGATCAGCCCTGGGATTTCTTTGGAGGGAATGATGCTAAAGCTGAAACTCCAGTACTTTGGCCACCTCATGCGAAGAGTTGACTCATCGAGAAAGACTTTGATGCTGGGAGGGATTGGGGGCAGGAGGAGAAAGGGATGACCGAGGATGAGATGGCTGGATGGCATCACGGACTCGATGGACATAAGTCTGCATGAACTCCGGGAGTTGGTGATGAACAGGGAGGCCTGGTGTGCTGCGATTCATGGGGTCGCAAAGAGTCGGACACGACTGAGCAACTGAACTGAACTGAACTGAATGCACACAACCAGCATGATTTGGGAGAGTGTGTTGTGGTGTTTGGACTCAAAATTGGTACTCGTATTGAAAGTTCTCTAGAATGGTCAGAATTGCTCAAATCTTTCTTGCCGTAGGCAGCCCTGAGTTGCCCCCGCTTCCCCACCAAATGATCCTGTCTCCCGGTTCTCATGCCTTTGTACAAACTCCCATTCCTAGGGTGGGTTGAAATGGTGTTGTTATTCAGCCACTCAGTCGTGTCTGACTCTGCGACCCCCATGGACAGCAGTATGCCAGGCCTCCTTGTCCATCATCAACTCCTGGAGCTTAATCAGACTCGTCCATCGAGTCGGTGATGCCATCCAACCATCTCATCCTCTGTCGTCCCCTTTTCCTCCTGCCTTCAATCTTTCCCAGCATCAGGGTCTTTTCTAATGAGTCAGTTCTTCGCATCAGGTGGCCAGAGTATTGGAGCTTCAGCTATAGCATCAGTGCTTCCAATGAATATTCAAGGTTGATTTCCTTTAGGATTGACTGGTTTGATCTCCCTGCAGTCTAAGGGCATCTCAAGAGTCTTCTCCAACACCACAGCTCAAAAGCATCAGTTCTTTGGTGCTCAGCTTTCTTTATGGTCCAGCTCTCACATCCATACATGACTCCTGGAGAAACCTTGACTAGACGGACCTTTGTCGGCCAAGTGATGTCTCTGCTTTCTAGTGTGCTGTCTAGGTGTGTCTGATGGCCACTTCTAACAAACGTTGTGAAGGGAGGGACTGGAAATGCTCGCGGCAGAGGCAGCAGAAAGACCGAGCTCCTGCTTGCTGTACCCCCTTGCTCTCGGCTCTGCCTGCTCTGACGGAGGCCCTCCGTCCTGCTGTGTGTCCCTGTGCGGCGGTCCACATGGCCAAGGGCGGAGGGTGGCCTCTGGGACCCTGCAGTCCAACAGTCCATGGAATCAGTCCCTGCCAGCAGCAAGGGCCAAAGCCGCGCCAGAATCAGTCACAGCTTCCGAGGAGAACACAGCCTGGGAGGCAAGATGAGCTCAGAATAGCTGCCACGCCCGTCACAGATTCCCAAAGCACAGAAATGCGTGTTGCTTCAGTCAAGTACGTTTTGGGTAATCTGTTGTAGTCAGTTCAGTTCAGTTCAGTCACTCAGTCGTGTCCGACTCTTTGTGACCCCATGAACCACAGCACGCCAGGCCTCCCTGTCCATCACCAACTCCCAGAGTCCACCCAAATCCATGTCCATTGAGTCGGTGATGCCATCCAGCCATCTCATCCTCTGTCGTCCTTCTCCTCCTGCCCCCAATCCCTCCCAGTATCAGGGTCTTTTCCAATGAGTCAGCTCTTTGCATGATGTGGCCAAAGTATTGGAATTTGAGCTTCAACATCAGTCCTTCCAGTGAACACCCAGGACTGAGCTCCTTTAGGATGGACTGGTTGGGTCTCCTTACACTACAAGGGACTCTATTCCTCCACCATAAATTCTCACTTTTAAGAAACATCCACCTAAGTTTCTAAAGATAAAGTGGCCCACTGTCTCCAAATTACTCTCAAATGGTTCAGAAAAAATAATATGCACATATGAAAACAAATAAATACACAAAATAATAAGCAAAGGAAGAAAAATATGAACAACTGGAGAAAAAAAGTGAAGTTTTTATAATATTCTTAAAATTATTTCAACTTATAGCAAAATAAAAAATTACCCTTCAGGCCAATGTAAAAGATCAGTTTAAGAAGAGAATAGTTAGAACTTATAAAAATGGTAGTTAGCAAAGTTGGGAGAATGGCAGAAATGCAAGACTAAAGCTTTCATCACACAAAGTGTGTGACTATAGATGGTGATGGGCGCTGCTCAGGGCTACTGTGCTGATCGTTTCATAAGGTGTAAATATTCAGTCATTCCACTGTACACCTGAAAGTGATAAATACAATATTACATGCCAATGATACCTCAATAATAAATTTTTTTTAATAAAATAAAAAGAAGAAATTATGTTTAAAACCAAAAACAAAGGAGTTCATATTCTTGATTAGTTATGAGTTGTTCTCTACAAATGGAATCCTGTGGTTGACATATGAAAGATACAGGATCTTGAAAATCCTGTAGCATTATCTAGTCCAGAGTAACAATAGGCAGTAAGAAATAAGCTTGATTTCCCTAAAGAAAGAAAAATTGTACAAGACAAAAGCACTGGACTACTTAGTTTATAAATAAAGTTATCACTTTTCATTTGAAAAATCTAAACACAGCCTTTAGGAAATATATAGATGTTAGCTATCTTGGCTACTTCTTTGCTTATCATCTTTATTTTGATAAACAAAAATGTATTCATCTTTAAACATACACCTGTATAGTGGTTCATCTTTAAATGCATGCTTACATAGCTGAAAGTAGAAGTCTCAGCCACTTGTGTGTGTTCGATTCTTTCCGACCCCACATTCAGTAGCCCTCCAGGCTCCTTGTCCTTGGGATTATCCAGGCAAGAATACTGGAGTGTGTTGCCATTCCCTTCTCCAGGGGATCTTCCTGACCCAGGGATTGAACCCAGTGTGCCTGCGCTGCAGGCAGATTCTTTACCATCTGAGCCACCTTTCTCCTTTAAATGCACGCCTACCTAGCTATTCACCATTAAATGCACACCTGTATAGTTCAGTTCAGTTCAGTCGCTCAGTCGTGTCTGACTCTTTGCGACCCCATGAATCGCAGCACGCCAGGCCTCCCTGTCCATCGCCAACTCCCGCAGTTCACTCAGACTCACGTCCATCAAGTCCATGATGGCATCCAGCCATCTCATCCTCGGTCGTCCCTTTCTCCTCCTGCCCTCAATCCCTCTCAGCATCAGAGTCTTTTCCAATGAGTCAACTCTTCGCATGAGGTGGCCAAAGTACTGGAGTTTCAGCTTTAGCATCATTCCCTCCAAAGAAATCCCAGGGCTGATCTCCTTCAGAATGGACTGGTTGGATCTCCTTGCAGTCCAAGGGACTCTCAAGAGTCTTCTCCAACACCACAGTTCAAAAGCATCAGTTCTTCAGTGCACAGTCCAACTCTCACATCCATACATGACCACAGGAAAAACCATAGCCTTGACTAGTCGGACCTTAGTCGGCAAAGTAATGTCTCTGCTTTTGAATATGCTATCTAGGTTGGTCATAACTTTTCTTCCAAGGAGTAAGCGTCTTTTAATTTCATGGCTGCAGTCACCATCTGCAGTGATTTTGGAGCCCCCCAAAATAAAGTCTGACACTATTTCCACTGTTTCTCCATCTATTTGCCATGAAGTGATGGGACTGAATGCCATGATCTTCATTTTCTGAATGCTGAGCTTTAAGCCAACTTTCACTCTCCTCTTTTACTTTCATCAAGAGGCCCTTAGCTCCTCTTCACTTTCTGCCATAAGGGTGGTGTCGTCTGCATATCTGAGGTTATTGATATTTCTCCTGTCAATCTTGATTCCAGCTTGTGTTTCTTCCAGCCCAGCGTTTGTCATGATGTGCTCTGCATATAAGTTAAATAAGCAGGGTGACAATATACAGCCTTGATGTCCTCCTTTTCCTATTTGGAACCAGTCTGTTGTTCCATGTCCAGTTCTAACTGTTGCTTCCTGATCTGCGTACAGACTTCTCAAGAAGCAGGTCAGGTGGTCTGGTATTCCCATCTCTCTTAGAATTTTCCAAATGCACATCTATATATACTGGGTTGGGAGGACCCCCTGGAGAAGGGAAAGGCTGCCCACTCCAGTATTCTGGCCTGGAAAATTCCATGGAAAGTAAAGTCCATGAGATCTGAAACAGTCGGACACGACTGAGCAACTTTCACTTCCATATAGTCACTCATCTGTAAAGGCATACCTTTATAATTATCCACCTTTGAACGCACACCTATATAATTCTAAGCAATATGTCTCTACGATTTTTGGGAAACATCATATTGAGAATACTTATTTCTATTGATGTTGAACAAATTGGTTCAACTTACTAAAGAAACAATTTGTTAATAGACCTCAGAACTTTAAAATATAGCCTTTGACTAGTGTTTTAGAAGTTTTCCTGGGCAAATGTGTGCTATAAAAAAACTTTACACACAAAGATGTATATGACAAAGAAAGTTGGAAATAATCCATATGTATAACAATTAGAAATTATTTAGCAAGTGGAGAAAAATGGAATATTATGTAATAATGAAAATTACGTCTGGGGCTTTTTTTAAACATGGAGACAACGTAAAATCTAGAAGACGACGTATGAAAACAGCAACGCGCAACACAGCCGCAGCCACCCCCTAATTCTTACAAAGACTGGAAGAGGCACTCTTGTTTCCTTAATATTGTTACATATTTTCAAACTGATCTGTATAACTTACAGTCATGTGCATTTATGCTAAAAATACCCAATAATATATGTATCATACTCCATTTTTTGTAAGAGAAGAGATAATGGCTTATCTGATATTTTCTTTAATAATTAATAGTGTTAAGTCAGCTGTGTTGAAGGAATTTAGCAAAATATAGACATAATTTGTTAACGTAGACACCAGGAGAGAATTAAAAGGAGGGCTTTTGTTGCCATTTTTAAAGAATATGTGTGCACGCCAAAATGCAAGAGCAGTTTCACAGAGTTTATTTTTAAAGACTATTTATAAGTGACCTTATTCTTTGAGTAGAGTACACATGTCAAATATAATTGAAATAATGCTAAGCTAGTTGTTTAGTGAACAAACTGTATCTCCATGTTGGCTTCAAACAATTTGCTGATTAGATTTTTTTTAACTAAAAAGAAAGTATAAATTCCTCTAAAATATCAACATTTTCCCTTGGAGTCATTTGTATTCGAAAAGTTTAACCAATGGGGAATCTTCAAAAGGAGAATTAGTGGATGCCTCCCTTTGGGCTCTCTCACACGTGCTGACAAGGCACACAGAGCCACCCTCACTCCAGCGTGCGACACTGACTGCCTGAGAAAGGCTGACCTTGATAAAGCAGGTATTTGGTATCCTGGGTAACACGCAGCGTAAGACTCCAGTGAGGCTTCAGTATGAAAATGACTCGCGGGTCTCATTCAGGCCAGTGACTCTCGGCTCGGGACGCCCAGTTCCCTGCCCCCACAGCGGTGCCCGTGTCTGGAGCTGTGTTTGCCACTGCTGAGGGGTTTATATGCGTGCCACTGTACACGCATGAAGCACAGCATACCCCCACTGCACAGACGATCCGGTGCGACATGCCAGCAGTGCTGACGGGAGGCCTGAACTACGTGAGATCTCAGAATGATATATTTACATTCTTTCAATGCTTCTGTATAAACTCTGATATCATATTTTAGGTGCATGCATCAGTTAAGGGAAAAAATAACTTTTATTTATTAAGGCAATTGTATCATTTAACAATTTCAGAAAAATATCTACTTCTGCTTCATTGACTATGCAAAAGCCTTTGACTGTGTGGATCACAACAAACTGTGGAAAATTCTTAAAGAGATGGTATACCAGACCACCTTACTGTCTCCTGAGAAACCTGCACACAGGCCAAGAAGCAACAGTTACAATTGGACATGGAACAATGGACTGGTTCAAAATCGGGAAAAGAGAACAACAAGGCTGTATATTGTCACTCTGCTTATTTAATTTATATGCAGAGTGTATCATGTGAAATGCTGAGCTGGATGAATCACAGACTGGAATCAAGAGTGCCAGGAGAAATATCAACAACCTCAGATATGCACACGATTCCACTCCAGAGGCAGAAAGCAAAGAGAAATTAAAGGGCCTCTTGATGACGGTGAAAGAGGAGAGTGAAACAACTAGCTTAAAACTCAACATTAAAAAACTAAGATCATGACATCCAGTCCCATCACTTCATGGCAAATAGATGGGGAAAAAGTGGAAACAGTGACAGATTCTATTTTCCTGGGCTCCAAAATCACTGATTTTGTCCAAAAGGCTCTGATGCTGGGAAAGGTTAAAGGCAAAGGAGGAGGGGAGGGCAGAGGATGAGATGATTAGACAGCTTCACAGACTCAGTGGACGTGAGTCTGAGCCAACGCCGGGAGACAGTGAAGGACAGGAAAGCTTGGCGCGCT
The DNA here is from genome assembly GCA_006410535.1 of Litocranius walleri. Taxonomy (NCBI): domain Eukaryota; kingdom Metazoa; phylum Chordata; class Mammalia; order Artiodactyla; family Bovidae; genus Litocranius; species Litocranius walleri. The sequence goes on from SJYG01001520.1 coordinate 100,641, forward strand.
GCAGTCTGTGGGGTCACAGACGCAACCGAGCAGCTGAGCACAGCCCAGGCTTCAGCAGCAGCAACAGCAACAAAAAATAATAATCTCGTTAAAAATTCTTGGCTCCAGTGTCACTTACAGGAACCCACTCACGTGACAATACGCTATGAAACTCTCTGCACACTGCTCTAATGGCTATCTTCTAGTTTAAATATTTGACCATCATTATGTAAAGTGGGCGAATGATATAGAGAAAATCTTGATGCTATTTTGACAGCTTCTTGTGAATTTTTATCTATTTTAAAATAAAAAACTTAAAAATTTTAAAAAATGGGCAAATGACTTGAATAGACATTTCTCCAAAGAAGACATGCAAGCAGCCAGTAAACAGGAAAGCTCCTCGGCGCCACCAGTCATGAGAGAATGCAAACCACAGCCACAGAGGGCCCCGCCTCGCACTCTCCAGAGCGGCTTCAGTTAGAAGAACGAAAACGGCAAGTCCGATGAGGGCTCGCCTGTTCTTGCAGATTAGACCCCAAAGTTTGCTTTATTCTTCTGCAGCTTCAACTTACAGAAATGTCTTGTTTCTTTTCGTTTTTCCTGGCGCCCTGGCCCACAGGTCGCCACTTTGCAGAGAGTGAACCCTCTAGACTGATGCTCACTGTGGTTAAGAACTTAGTGTGATTCTCAGTCGGTGCAGTGTCAGACCAAAACCTCGACTTAGGCATTTCAAGAAAAGGAGAGGGCTTTATGGCAATGGAGAGGACTGGTATTCAAGCATGTCCAGCTCGGGCAGGAGAGGCTTTGCCTTTCTGAGGAGGAATGGACACGGGTGGAGAGAACTGTAAGCCATGGGCGAGACTGACGGGAGGAGGTCAGAGGTCAGCTGCTCATTTGAGTGCCCAAGGGAAGTCCGAGTTCAAGGGCCTCTGCTGCTGCTGCTGCTGCTGCTGCTGAGTCGCTTCAGTCGAGTCCGACTCTGTGCGACCCCATAGACGGCAGCCCACCAGGCTGCCCCGTCCCTGGGATTCTCCAGGCAAGAACAGTGGAGTGGGCTGCCATTTCCTTCTCCAGTGCATGAAGGTGAAAAGTGAAAGTGAAGTCGCTCAGTCATGTCCGGCTCTTAGCGGCCCCATGGACTGCAGCCCACCAGGCTCCTCTGTCCACGGGATGCTCCAGGCGAGAGCACTGGTCTGTCCCTGGGATTCTGCAGGCAAGCGCACTGGAGCGGGTTGGAGAGTGCTGGAGCGGGCGCCATTGCCTTCAGGGCCCCAGGAGGAGAGAATCTAGCCCCAGGTGGGGGTAAGCCAGCAGGATTTTGTTCCCTGCATCGGTGGAGACAAAGCAGCTCAGCTGGCCGTTTGTGGGCAAAGAAGGGCACATGCAGGGCCTGCTTCTGGCCTTGTCGCGGGCGAACAAGGGGATTCTCATCTCAGACGTGGGGAGGTATTCTGTGTGGTCAGTTTCTTCTCAGGACACGGGGTGGGGAACCCAGGGATCTTTGCTAGGACCCCGGGGCTGGGTAAAGCTCAGCATTGTCAGTAGTTAGAAATAACTTTTGCTTGGAATGGATTTCATTCTGTGTCCAGAGTTCAATTTTGTATGGAGTTCTGGTGCTACAGTGTTGAATTCTTACCCGAGGCCCCTTATCGCCAGTCACGGCAGTACTGAGCTCACAGTACTGAGCTGAGAGCTTCTTCTTAGGAGAAGAATTAAACTGAAAACAGCACTTCCATCCCATAGAAAGTGGATCCTGAGTGAAACAACCATCACTGCCTGGGACAAAAGACTTACGGGTTCTAATCATCTTGTTTCTAGAATGATGTGGCTTGTGCCTGCTTGCATAGATTATGAACTCAACCTTTTTCAGCTACACATCTTAGAGCATTTTCAAAGTTTTATATTGAAGAAACCCTTCAAACATTGTTGAGAGCTAAAAACTTGTATCACATGGACCCCACTTTTAACTGCTGCCACCCCCAAAGGCAGACCTGGGCAGGGGGCGGCGAGAGGCCTGAGCAAGGACCCCTCTGGTGTCGCCCAGCCAGGGAGCAGGGGTCAGTCCAGCCACGCCTTGTCACTCCTGTTCAGTAGGAGACGATTCGCTTCCAGCGGCTGAAACAGGAGACGCACTCGGTAGGTGTGTGCGCTGCCCGGGCACCTTACAAAGCCTGGTGGCACTAGCCCGTCCACGCTGCGACACGCAGACCTGGCTTCTGCGGGGCCGATGTAAGCACTTTTCTGAGTTGTTATTTAGTTGTCATAACCATAGTTGTAACGGCTGTATAATATTTCAGAGTTTCTCAACACCACTCATATGACTGTGAATAAAATGATATTGAACCACGATGGGCCTTAAAGAGTAACCAGCTCCCTGCATGGCCGACAATAGCTGGCGTTTCCTTGGGCTTCACATACTTTGGAATTGACTCCATTTCTGCGTCCTTGGTTCTTGTCTCCACGGTTGGGTCATCTGCTGTGGTGAGCATATTGTGGCACAGACATTAGATTCAGCCTCCCTGTCATTCTCTTTTCTTCAGTTGGGTCACCTGCAGCCTCAAGTTTTAAAGTTTGTTTTACACTTGGTTTTTTTCCGTGTTCTTTGCTTCTGTTAGATAATGTGCATGAAGTTATAAACGTAAATTCAGACCAGGGGTGCCTTTGGAGGTGTGGGCACCGCTCAGAAGAGCCAAGTTCTGTAGAAAGAGGTATCCCTCCTCAGCTTGTGTCGACAGCTTGGGAATAAAGCAATGTGACCATTTTACAATAATTTGGGGGAAAAGAATCCAAAACGCTGACTAAAAATCAGCCTCGCGAGCCTGCTGGCCATTTCTGAGCTCCTCCAACACATGCCCGCAGGTATTTAGGTCTTCTTCTGCCTAAATTTGGTTTTCAACTTCTTTGAAGAGTGCAAGCTACAGGTGCTTCAGCTGAGCTAGGCCTTTGCCGACTTGGCTTGCGCTGGGTGAAAGGCTGGTAGAGGGACGGTGAGCGAGGTGCAGGCTGCCCATCGGAGCCCATGGCCAGGAAAAGCCTCGTATCTGGAGGTTTGTGTTCTGTCTCTGGGAGGCACCTGACTTCAAGGTGTCTGGGGCAGGAAGGATAGCGTCAGACTCCATGCAACCTGGGTGACTTCCAGCCTCATTTCATAGTTTGGCATCAGAATAAAGGCAAACACTGCTCCTAATGCCTGCTTGTGTATTTTTCTAGGTGTTGGCACCTCCTATTTTGCACCAATATGGTAATAAAATTTTAACATGGGTATTTTAAGGCTTACCCAACTTCCATTTATTACACTGGCAGTTTAGTTAGGTTAAATTCCAAGGGCACAATGACAAAACTTCTGTCCTATCGGGGAGATACAGATGGAAGCAGGCACAGAAAATACAGTGTACAATATACATGGTTCAGTTCTCAATAAACATGCCTCAGAAACAGCAGTTAGAACCGGAAGGTACCCACACAGCCCTCGGGTGCAGAGATTGCTGAGTTAACAGTCCCATGTGGTGCTCCAGGCCTTTCCGCTCTCTTGTGCCTTGGTGGTCATGTCTACTGATGACTGCGCCAGAAAGTGGCAAGAGCGAAATGAAGCGAACTGGCCCTGGAGGCGGCTGAAATCTGAGCACTCAGATGGGTTTATGCATATTGATTAACACTGATCACCTGTTCAAGCTGCAAAGTTTATCTGACGATAGCAATAATACTTTGATAATGCTTACTGAGCATTTCTTAAACAACCATCACTCAATGAAATTACTCACATGTGTTACCTTATTTAATACACATCTTACATATGGTTGGAGAAGGAAATGGCAGCCCATTCCAGTACTCTTGCCTGGAGAATCCCATGGATGGAGGAGCCTGGTGGGCTGTAGTCTCAAAGAGTCGGACACGACTGAGCGACTTCACTTTCACTTACATATGGTACACCTGAGATTCAAATATGGAAAGTTCCCTGTATAAATCATAGCGCTTGTAGACAGTCAAGTCCAGGTCTGGTATTTAACCACTGTGCTCAGCAGTCTAATTCTAGTATATATGTTAATTTAAATTTTATATGACTATATAACTCCTTATTGCCAAATTCAGACTTAAATTGAAGAAAGTAGGAAAAACCTCTGGACTATTCAGGTATGGCCTAAATAAAATCCCTTTTGGTTATAAATTCAAGGGACTAGATCTGGTGGACAGAGTACCTGAAGAACTATGGACACAGGTTCATGACATTGTACAGGAGACAGGGATCAAGACCATCCCCAAGAAGAAGAAATGCAAAAAGGCAAAATGGCTGTCTGAGGAGGCCTTACAAAAAGCTATGAAAAGAATAGAAGTGAAAGGCAAAGAAGGAAAGGAAAGATATATCCATCTGAAAGCAGAGTTCCAAAGAATAGCAAGGAGAGATAAGAAAGCCTTCCTCAGCGATCAATGCAAAGAAATAGAGGAAAACAACAGAATGAAAAAAGCTACAGGTCTCTTCAAGAAAATTAGAGAAACCAAGGGAACATTTCATGCAAAGATGGGCTCGAGAAAGGACATAAATGGTCTGGACCTAACAGAAGCAGAAGATATTAAGAAGAGGTGGCAAGAATACACAGAAGAACTGTACAAAAAAGATCTTCATGACTCAGATAACCATGATGGTGTGATCACTCACCTAGAGCCAGACATCCTGAAATGTTAAGTCAAGTGGGCCTTAGGAAGCATCACTATGAACAAAGCTACTGGAGGTGATGGAATTCCAATTGAGCTATTTCAAATCCTGAAAGATGATGCTGTGAAAGTGCTGCACTCAATATGCCAGCAAATTTGGAAAACTCAGCAGTGGCCACAGGACTGGAAAATGACAGCTTTCATTCCAATCCCAAAGAAAGGCAATGGCAAAGAACGCTCAAACTGCCACACAATTGCACTCATCTCACACGCTAGCAAAGTAATGCTCAAAATTCTCCAAGCCAGGCTTCAGCAGTACATGAACTGTGAACTTTCAGATGTTCAAGATGTATTTAGAAAAGGCAGAGGAAGCAGAGATCAAATTGCCAACATCGGTTGGATCATCGAAAAAGCAACAGAGTTCTAGAAAAAATTTACTTCTGCTTTATTGACTATGCCAAAGCCTTCGAATGTGTGGATCACAACAAACTGTGGAAAATTTTTAAAGAAATGAGAATACCAGACCACCTGACCTGTCTCCTGGGAAATCTGTATGCAGATCCAGAAGCAACCGTTAGAGCTGGACATGGAACAACAAACTGGTCCCAAATTAGGAAAAGAGTAAATCAAGGCTGTAAATTGTCACCCTGCTTATTTAACTTCTATGCAGAGTACATCATGAGAAACACTGGGCTGAAGAAGCACAACTGGATGAAGCTGGAATCAAGATTGCTGGGAGAAATCTCAGTAACCTCAGATATGCAGATGACACCACCCTTATGGCAGAAAGTGAAGAACTAAAGAGCCTCTTGATGAAAGTGAAAGAGGAGAGTGAAAAAAAAAAGCTTAAAACTCAACGTTCAGAAAACTAAGATCATGGCATCTGGTCCCATCAGTTCGTGGCAAATAGACGGGGAAACAATGGAAACAGTGACAGCCTTTATTTTGGGGGGCTCCAAAATCACTCCAGATGGTGACTGCAGCCACGAAATTGAAAGACGCTTGTTCCTTGAAAGAAAATTTATGACCATCCTAGGCAGCACATTAAAAAGAATATATATTACTTTGCCAACAAAGGTCTATCTGGTCAAAGCTGTGGCTTTTCCAGTAGTCATGTATGTATGTGAGAGTTAGACTATAAAGAAATCTGAGTGCTGAAGAATTGATGCTTTTGAACTGTGCTGTTGGAGAAGACTCTTGAAAGTCCCTTGGACTGCAAGGAGATAAAACCAGTTAATCCAAAAGAAAATCAATCCTGAATAATCATTGGAGGGACTGATGCTGAAGACGAAACTCCAATCCTTTGGCCACCTGATGTGAAGAACTGACTCACTGGAAAAGACCCTGATGCCAGGAAAGATTGAAGGCAGGAGGAGAAGGGGGTGACAGAGGAGGAGATGATTGGACAGCAGCACCGACTCGATGGACATGAATTTGAGCTCTGGGAGTTGGGGTTAGGGTTAGGGTTAGAACTCCCTGATGTTCAAGCTGGTTTTAGAAAAGGCAGAGAAACCAGAGTTCAAATTGCCAACATCTGCTGGATTATGGAAAAAGCAAGAGAGTTCCAGAAAAACATCTACTTCTGCTTTATTGACTACGCCAAAGCCTTTGACTGTGTGGATCACAATAAACTGTGGAAAATTCTGAAAGAGATGGGAATACCAGACCCCTGACCTGCCTCTTGAGAAGTCTGTATGCAGATCAGGAAGCAACAGTTAGAACTGGACATGGAACAACAGACTGGTTCCAAATAGGAAAAGGAGGACGTCGAGGTTGTATATTGTCACCCTGCTTATTTAACTTATATGCAGAGTACATCACGAGAAACACTGGACTGAAAGAAACACAAGCTGGAATCAAGATTGCAGGGAGAAATATCAATAACCTCAGATATGCAGATGACACCTCCCTTATGGCAGAAAGTGAAGAGGAGCTAAAAAGCCTCTTGATAAAAGTGAAAGAGGAGAGTGAAAAAGTTGGCTTAAAGCTCAACATTCAGAAAATGAAGATCATGGCATCCGGTCCCATCACTTCATGGGAAATAGATGGGGAAACAGTGGAAACAGTGTCAGACTTTATTTTGGGGGGCTCCAAAATCACTGCAGATGGTGATTGCAGCCATGAAATTAAAAGACGCTTACTCCTTGGAAGAAAAGTTATGACCAACCTAGATAGCATATTCAAAAGCAGAGACATTACTTTGCCGACTAAGGTCCGTCTAATCAAGGCTATGGTTTTTCCTGTGGTCGTGTATGGATGTGAGAGTTGGAGTGTGAAGAAGGCTGAGCACCGAAGAATTGATGCCTTTGAACTGTGGTGTTGGAGAAGACTCTTGAGAGTCCCTTGGACTGCAAGGAGATCCAACCAGTCCATTCTGAAGATCAGCCCTGGGATTTCTTTGGAGGGAATGATACTAAAGGAAACTCCAGTACTTTGGCCACCTCATGCAAAGAGTTGACTCATTGGAAAAGACTCTGATGCTGGGAGGATTGGGGGCAGGAGGAGAAGGGGACGACAGAGGATGAGATGGCTGCATGGCATCACGGACTCGATGGGCGTGAGTCTGAGTGAACTCTGAGAGATGGTGATGAACAGGGAGGCCTGGCGTGCTGCGATTCATGGGGTCACAAAGAGTCGGACACGACTGAGCAACTGAACTGAACTGAACTGGGACTTGGGGATGGACAGGGAAGCCTGGCGTGCTGCAATGGGGTCACAAACAGTCAGAGATAACTGAGTGACTGAACTGAACTGATAAGTTGCTTCAAACAGAGGATCCTGAAACGTTTGGAAGAAAGGCCCTGAATAGTAGATGGTGAGAGCCATCAGTAAGACAGCTCAGACAGAGCTGGTTGGCACGCCACGGTCGCGGGGCTGGTTGGCACGCCTGTGTGAGTTTGGAACCAGCACTCCTGCCTGTTCTGGAGCTCCGGTTCTGCCACTTCTAGCGGTGTGTGGTTGGACATTCTGTTTCGGCACCACTAATATTTGCACAGTGATACTATATCTGTTCATCTGTGAAGATTAAATGAAAGAACGGTTTTGAAAGTAACTCATAAACCATAAGGCCTGAAAAACACATCTATTTGACATTTTTATTTGACTTAAATGAAAGCATGGACATTTCAACATGTTAAAAAATACATGGTTCACCTTTGTGAATATAAAATAATTTTATGAGATTTTAAACATCTGTTTTATTGTTGTTTTTAACTAAATTCTTTAATCACTATCTCTGGTATGACACAGAGGCTATATTGATTCACACTGTGACCAATAAGGATCTGGGGGTATTTGATGGAGAGATCAATCTGATGGAGTGAACGAGCCCAAGAGTTTACCTGAACATGAACCTTAATCACTTGTGAAAACCAGACGGAGTCTGGAAACTACCGGTGGAACCAGCTGGTCAAGGAGCGGTGTGTTCATAGCTTGGCTTTGTCCAGATCGAGAAAGGAAAGAGAAATCACTCAGGACTGATTTTTGTTTCAAACTAGTGTCCAATACTGAGAAGCTTTCCCAGATTCTCTCTTCCTACACGAGCAGGGAGCCCTAGGACCACTGGGTGGCCTGCTAAGCTCATGAGAAGGACCCCCGGCTCCTTGCTGGCTTCTACTTTCCACCCTTTGCTGATGTGGCCCCACAAGAGCTGTGTCTGAAGACAGACAACTCTGCTTACTCTGCTATGATAATAAAAACATAATTATGAAATAATGTAAACATGCATATAAAAACATTCAGAAAAGCCAAACACAATAGCAAGCCTGCCAAGCACAGCAACTTAGCCTAAACCCTAAAGAATGCCAAGGAGAGGGATTTGGGCCTTAAAGGCATACTCCAGAAACGCTTAAACATGCAAACCTTTTGAAAATCTCTTCATGCACAAAAGTTAATTGCAATTGTGCATTTTTTATTTTGACATACTTCTAGACTTATAGAAAGTTTGTAAAACCTCTAGGTAGATTTTCCTGTCTTCTTCCTATGTTAATATCTTATCAGTTATCAGAACGATTAAGGTCAGACCTTATTTGCACTTCACATTCTCCCACCCATGCCCTTTGCTGTTCCGGGAGCCTCTCCTCGTTCCCCTCCACCATGAGCACTGCTCGGCCTCCCATCTGCCACGACAGGAAGGTGCTTTGGAAGAGCACTCACACTGCTGCTCAGTGTGGTTATGGCGCTCTCAGCCTTGGCCACTCGGCGAAAGTGCTGCCCACTGGACTTTCTCACTGTAAGGTTATCAGTCTCCCATTTTACTCAGCTATCTTGGCGAGACACTTTGAAATATGTATGAATCTCCTGCCCCTAATTTTGAACCTGTGAGTAGATCTGGCCTGTTAGGATGATTACTATTGTGTTCTTAGGTGATTTTCTATTTTCTTGATTCTTTTAACATTATTGATTGGAACTCTTCCCTGAGGAAGAGCTGTCCTTCTTCCCCATTTATTTATTTGGTTAGTAATAGCAGTGTGAACTCTGGGTGTTTATTTTCTGGGTTATAACAGAAAGCCTTCATTATTTTGCTGCTCAGATTATTCAACCGGGTCACTGGGCACTCTCTTCGGTGAGGGCCTGGGCCATCCCCACATCCCAGGCCCTTTCTGAGCTCTTCCTTACTTTCTGGCCCCACAAGGTCTCTCAGGCTCATCTAGTATTTTCCCTGTCTCCAATAGTGGCATCGGCCAATTCTTTCACTGAGGTTTAGATGGTATTGCTATTTTCACTGTGTTTCAGAATGAGGATCTGGAGGGGCTAGGTGAGCTTGGACAGCAGGGGCTCCTGGCTCCGGGGCCCTCTCAGTGCAGAGCTGGGAACACGTGGTGTGGACGGTCTGTGTCCGTTTGTCTGCACACGTATCGCAAGCCATGGGCGACTGTCAGTGCCTCTGACTCCAGCCTCACACCGAGGGCGCTCCTTCTCGTCTGATTCCTGGCGGCTGAGCTTGTAACTCATTTCAAGTGAGACAGGCCCTCCTGTTTATTCACTCCCGGGGCACGCACGGCTATGACTGCTCCCCACACCGCCGAGCACACTCACCAGCTAGAGTGCGGGACTTGTGCGTGATTTTGAATCCATTTTTCTCCGTCAAAATCTAGTCAACGTTAGACTAAGGCTTTTCCCTCCTGCCCATCCAGGGACTCGCCTGCAGCACAGGTTCGCTGTATGGGTCCCTCTCACGTTACGTCACGTTCATGCTCTCTGATGCAGTTTAAAACGATGCTTTTCTACATGGTTATCTCCAAAGACTGCCCTGAAGTTTACTGGAAGCTGCACTCTAGACATGAGTGTCAACACTGTAGCCCCTTAGATGCTCACTCCAGTTCTTGTATATAAAGGCATTTCCAAAAGCATGAGAACAGAAGGAGTCCAGAAAGCACAGAAACTGTCCACTCTGAGAAACTGTGTCTCAAACATCCGTCATTTATATACAATTTCACAATTCCTTACCACTTTAGAAAACCATCTTGTTACTAAACATTTATTAAAAGGAAATTTCATTTTGCATTGGCATGCTGAATGGAAGGTTGGTATCATCTGACAGGAATGAAAACAGCAAATGTCTACATGCAAGCCTGAGCTATAGGGAAAGGATGACTTTCTAAATAAAAATGAACATTCTCTAATATGGCCGTTGGGTTTCATAAAGTGAAAACTGAGCTATCTCCTAAATTAGAAAAGACTGTGATTGAAGTTAGCAACAAATGACAAATCAGCTCAGTCGCTCAGTCCTGTCCGACTCTGTGCGACCCCATGGACTGCAGCACGGCAGGTTTCCCTGCTCATCCCCAACTCCCGGAGTTCACTCAAACTCACGTCCATCGAGTCGGTGATGCCATCCAACCATCTCATCCTCTGTCGTCCCCTTCTTCTCCTGCCTTCACTATTTCCCAGCATCAGGGTCTTTTCTAATGAGTCAATTCTTCACATCAGGTGTCCAAAGTATTGGAGTTTCAGCTTCAACATCAGTCCTTCCAGTGAATATTCAGGACTGATCTCCTTTAGAATGGACTGGTTGATCTCCTTGTAGTCCAAGGGACTCTCAAGAATCTTCTCCAACACCACAGTTCAAAAGCATCAATTCTTGGTGCTAAGCTTTCTTTATAGTCCGACTCTCATATCCATAGACTACTGGAAAAACCATAGCTTGCGCTAGACAGACTTTTGTTGGCAAAGTGGTGTCTCTAATTGTTAACATGCTGTCTAGGTTGGTCATAGCTTTTCTTCCAAGGAGCAAGTGTCTTTTAATTTCATGGCTACAGGAATTATCTGCAGTGATTTTGGAGCCCAAGAAAATAAAGTCTGTCACTGTTTCCATTGTTTCCCCATCTATTTGCCATGAAGAGATGGAACCAGATGCCATGATCTTCGTTTTTTGAATGCTGAGTTTTAAGCCAACTTTTTCACTCTCCTCTTTTACTTTCATCAGGAGGCTTTTTAGTTTCTCTTTGATTTCTGCCATAAGGGTGGTGTCATCTGCATATCTGAGGTTATTGATATTTCTCCCTGCAATCTTGATTCCAACTTGTGCTTCATCCAGTCTACCATTTCTCATGATGTACTCTGCATATAAGTTAAATAAGCAGGGTGACAATATACAGCCTTGATGGACTCCTTTTCCTATTTGGAACCAGTCTGTTGTTCCATGTCCAGCTCTGTTGCTTCTTGACCTGCATACAGATTTCTCAAGAGGTAGGTTAGGTGGTCTGGTATTTCCATCTCCTTCAGAATTTTCCACAGTTTGTTGTGATCCACACAGTTGAAGGCTTTGGCTTAGTCAATAAAGCAGAAATAGATGCTTTTTTGGAACTCTCTTGCTTTTTCCATAATCCAATGGATGTTGGCAATTTGAGCTCTGGTTCCTCTGCCTTTCTAAAACCAGCTTGAACATCTGGCAATTCATGGTTCACATACTGTTGAAGCCTAATTTGGAGAATTTTGAGCATTACTTTACTAGCATGTGAGATGAGTGCAACTGTGCGGTAGTTGACTGGAATCCATTGGGCCCTGCTTGGCCCCCTCCCCCTCCCCCAACAGATGCTCTTCCTTGGATTGGAGGGAGGGGGATGAGGTGACACCCCTATGAACCACCTCCTAGAAAGCATCATATTCCTTCTCTGCAGAAAGAAAAGCCTCGGTGTTGGAATGCCTTGAGGTAGAATCAAAGACCCCACCTGAATGAGGATGGAGTGAAAACTCTTAGGTAGTTGACTCATTGGAAAAGACTCTGATACTGGGAGGGATTGGGGGCAGGAGGAGAAGGGGACGACAGAGGATGAGATTGCTGGATGGAATCACTGACTTGATGGGAGTGAGTCTGAGTGAACTCCGGGAGTTGGTGATGGACAGGGAGGTCTGGTGTGCCGTGATTCATGGGGTCGCAGACAGACACGACTGAGTGACTGAACTGAACTGAACTTGAGCATACTTCGGCATTGCCTTTCTTTGGGATTGGAATGAAAGCTGACCTTTTCCAGTCCTGTGGCCACTGCTGAGTTTTCCAAATTTGCTGGCATATTGAGTGCAGCACTTTCACAGCATCATCTTTCAGGATTTGAAAGAGCTCAATTGGAATTCCATCACCTCCACTAGCTTTGTTCATAGTGATGCTTTCTAAGGCCCACTTGAGTTCATATTCCAGGATGTCTGGCTCTAGGTGAGTGATCACACCATTGTGATTATCTGGTCGTGAAGATCTTTTCTGTATAGTTCTTCTGTGTATTCTTGCCACCTCTTCTTAGTATCTTCTGCTTCTGTTAGGTCCATACCATTTCTGTCCTTTTCAAGCCCATTTTTGCATGAAATGTTCCCTTGGTATCTCTAATTTTCTTGAAGAGATCTCTGGTTTTCCCATTCTGTTGTTTTCCTCTATTTCTTTGCAGTATATTTCTTTGTAGAATTCTTGCCTTGAGAACCCCATGAACAGGATGAAAAGGCAAAATGACAGGATACTGAAAGAGGAACTCCCCAGGTCAGTAGGTGCCCATTATGCTACTGGAGATTAGTGGAGAATAACTCCAGAAAGAATGAAGGAATGGAGCCAAAACAAAAACAATACCCAGTTGTGGATATGACTGGTGATAGAAGCAAGGTCCGATGCTATAAAGAGCAATATTGCACAGGAATTTGGAATGTTAGGTCCATGAATCAAGACAAATTGAAAGTGGTCAAGACAAGAGTGAATGTTGACATCCAAAATCAGTGAACTAAAATGTACTGGAACAGGTGAATTTAACTCAGATGACCATTATATCTACTACTGCGGACAGGAATCCCTTAGAAGAAATGGAGTAGCCACCACGGTCAACAAAAGAGTCTGAAATGCAGTACTTGGATGCAATCTCAAAAACGACAGAATGATNGAAAGCAGGGAAAACCACTAGACCATTCAGGTATGACCTAAATCAAATCAAATCCTTTATGATTATACAGTGGAAGTGAGAAATAGATTTAAGGGCCTAGATCTGATAAATAGAGTGCCTGATGAACTATGGATGGAGGTTTGTGACATTGTACAGGAGACAGGGATCAAGACCATCTCTGTGGAAAAGAAATGCAAAAAAGCAAAATGGCTGTCTGGAGAGGCCTTACAAATAGCTGTGAAAAGAAGAGAGGTGAAAAGCAAAGGAGAAAAAGAAAGATATAAGCATCTGAATGCAGAGTTCCAAAGAACAGCAAGGAGAGACAAGAAACCCTTCCTCAGTGATCAATGCAAAGAAATTACATGTTAAGAAAGCTGAAAAAAAAAAAAAAAGGAAGTTAGCAACACAGTCCCGGAGGTGGATTTTAACCTCCAGACCAACCACAGACCTCTGGTTACAAAAAGAAAATAAGAAAAACAAAATCAAGACAGTAACTTAACATTTTAAAAGTATTTATTTAGAGATAACGCAACCATATCAACATAACTTTACTCTACTGTTACATATGAACGAGCATCACTTCATAAAGAAGGAAAGCTAACGGATGTCATCTTTTTTAATGTGTAGTTGAATTTCTTTGAAATTATTTGTAATGTTTCATACATATATAATTTTTGAAGATAACAGAGATAACTCTTAAGGGTTACTATTCTAGTCAATATCTCCAGCTCCAAGCATCACTTAATAAACCATTTAAGCTGGCTCACTCTTTCCCAGTCATTTTGCAGATATGTTAAGCGGTGTTCATGCCCTAATCCTCAGATTCTCAAGATACAGTCAAGTCACCATACACACAGCCAAAGCAGACGCTTAGTGTATGTTTGGAAATGGACACAAGAAAAATGTGATATTAACTATTAAATAGTATATGTGATGAAAAATCAATGGAATGTAAAGATATGTAAGTTAACTTATATATATATATATAAAAAACCAAAATCTTTTACATACTGGATAAAAGTTTATGGAATAAACAGAGGTGTCTTTACATTTATACTAAACATTATTTAACTGAATAGTAATTCCCTCCAGTGTAGAACTAATTTTTTTGTAATTCTCAAAGAACAAAATAATATAAGCTTTAATTCATGGTAACATAGTTGGCTGGAAAAATGCCAGTTTGGCCTCGAAGCTTTCCTTCCCACCAATCGAAATGCGACTCTGTCTTTGATATAACCGTGATTCTGTCTCCAGCTTGAAAATTCAGATCTCCTGGCTGCTGTCCTTCAAAAGAATACAGTGCTGTCACTTCTATGGGTTGGTCTGAATTGCCTAAAACAAGAAAAAAATATTCATTCACACTTTTATGAGGAAAACAGGAAGCATGTGTAGGGAAGAGATAAATCAGCAACTCAGGGCTTGGGGTTCTAGTGTGGGAGGCCAGCAGAGCCCAGAGCACACAGTCTACGTGACTTTTTGTCACATCGTTAACCTTATGTTTTTCTTTGTAAAGAGCAAATATTTGGTAATAACATTTCCTAAATTACACAAGTCAAACTGTACATTATTATATACTTAAATATGTGTTTGACAAATATCTGTCTGTGGTTATAACTGCTTAAATTTTGTCTAGTCTGTAAGATAATATTACGTTTTCTCTATTTTAATAGAATAGTCATGGTAGTTTCAATGAGTTATACTATTACGTAAAAGCTGATATTTTATACTCTTGATTATATCATAGAAGATTAACTTTAAGAGCCGTGCTCTGTGGTCGCTGATGTGGGTCACAGCTCAGATGCCTTTGCTGTCTCATCAGCAGACATCTATTTCCCTCTAGGCTTTTATGGCGGTTTTCATTTCTATATTTGATCCTTTCTTTCAAAAGAGAGATGAAATTCAAATTAGCATATCAAGAAGCATGCCTACAGATATTTAATCAGAATTTCAACAAGTATTCAGAAAAAATACCTTGAGGACTGAGTGGGTAACATGACCAACAGACATTAACTCATAAGTTGTACAGAATCATAAGAGATTAAAAACAGATATTTACTATGTACTCAGCTACACGGAATTTGGTATTTCCATGTTTCATATAATTTTGTGCATGAATCAGGCAGTTAGATGCTTGTTAAATGCACCTTAGTACAGATATTGAAAGCATATACAGTGAAAAGTGAAAGTGAAGTCGCTCAGTCGTGTCCGACTCTTTGCGACCCCGTGGACTGTAGCCCGCCAGGCTTCTCTGTCCATGGGATTCTCTAGGCAAGAATACTGGAGTGGGTTACCATTTCCTTCTCCAGGGGATCTTCCCGACCTAGGGATCGAACTCAGGTCTCCCGCATCGGAGGCAGACGCTTTAACCTCTGAGCCACCAGGTAATATAACCAAATTCTAAATCTAGTTACTTGTTTGACTCTATAATACTATAATCATAAAAAATAAAGTGACCTTGACCTATTAGTAAGAAATGAAGATAGTCAACACTCTAATAAAATTATTTACTGAAGCACTGAATTTGTGTCTCACATAAGATAGTGCTACAGTTGTTTTAATAAAGCATGTACTATGTAGTTGAATTCTCTTAAAGAAATAACTTTAGTAATACCTAACATAATTATATCAGCGATATTGGTATGGTTTTTATCTATAAAACAGAGGTCTATATATTTTTATAATTTATACTGTGTTTACTTTTAACTTATTATTTTAAAGAGTAACAGTGTGTCATAAAAAGAATAAAGTTTTGATACAGTCTGGATAAATCAAAGCAGTTCCATGACCATTATGGTATACGAATGGTTGTATGAACACGGGCTACGGCGCTGCGCTGAGGGGACGTGTGGTCAGGGGACAGGGCCTCACTGCGGTCAGAGCAGAGCGTGCAAGCTAGTGTCAAAGGAAAAGTCACTCTGAAGACGAGTCTATCAATAACTGTATCCATGACTTCCATATATAAAGCTCAGTCTCAACATACCAAACGTAATTAACGAAAGCCCTCAATAACTCCTCCTCCCCCTTCTTGTCTCCCAAGCATTGTGGATAATAGAAGCAAATAAAAAGAGTGCCTGTGAATATGAGGGAATGTTCTGGAAGCCACAGCCACCTTAGCTGCGGTACATGCACACACCTGTAGGAGTAATTACACAATTAAAGGTGCACAGGATGGTGAGCACCATGAGAGCAGGCGGCGTCCGCGGGGACAGGGGAGTGGCGAAGGGCCCTGAGCCAGGCACTGTGATGGACACACTTCCTCCTCGCTTCCAGGGAGGGGCTCTCACCCCAGTTCCCAGAATATGAACCTGAGACCCACAAATGTTAAGCAATCTGCCCAGGGGGTGAGATTCAAATCTCGGAAGCCTGCATCCAGGCAATCTGAATCACTACTGAGATTAAGCCACAGAGTCTTCAGCAACCACAGGAGTCTTAAATTACATTCAATATATTGAACTTGGATTCATCAGTACATTTTACCTTCTTAAAAAATTATTTTATTTTTAAAGGAAGGATAATTGCTTTATAGCATGCAATGATCTCAGGTTTCTAAGTGTTGAGTTTTAAGCCAGCTTTTTCACTCTCCTCTTTCAACTTCATCAAGAAGCTCTTTAGTTCCTCCTTGCTTTCTGCCATCAGGGTGGTGTCATCTGCATATCTGAGGTTATTGATATTTCTCCCTGCAGTCTTGATTCCAGCTTGTGCTTCATTCAGCCCAGCGTTTCGCATGATGAACTGCATAAAGTGAAATGAGCAGGCTGATAATATACAGCCTAGACGCACTCCTTTCCCAATTTGGAACCAGTCCATTGTTCCATGTCCAGTTCTAACTGTTGCTTCTTGACCTGCATACAGGTTTCTCAGGAAGCAGGTAAGGCGGTCTGGTATTCCCATCTCTTGAAGGATTTTGCACAGTTTGTTGTGATCCACAGAGTCAAAGGCTTTGGTGTAGGCAATGAAGCAGAAGTAGATAGTTTCCTGGACCTCTCTTGTTTTTCCTATTACCTAACAGATATTGGCAATTTGATCTCTGGTTCCTCTGCCTTTTCTAAATCCAGAACACCTGGAAGTTCTAGGTTCACGTACTATTGAAGCCTCGCTTGGAGAATTTTGAGCATTACTTTGCAAGTGTGTGGTAGTCTGAACATTCTTTGGCATTGCCTTTCTTTGGGTTTGAAATGAAAACTGACCTATCCCAGTCCTGTGGCCACTGCTGATTTTTCCAAATTTGCTGGCATATTGAGTGCAGCACTTTACCAGCATCATCTTTTAGGATTTGGAATAGCTCAATAGTAGGAATTCCATTACCTCCACTAGCTTTGTTCATAGTGATGCTTCCTAAGGCCCACTTGACTTTGCAATCCAGGATGTCTGGCTCTAGGTGAGTGAAGAAACCATCATGGTTATCTGGGTCATTAAGATGTTTTTTGTACAGTTCTTCTGTGTATTCTTGCCACTTCTTCTTAGTATCTTCTGCTTCTGTTAGGTCCATACCATTTCTGTCCTTTATTGAGCCCATCTTTGCATGAAATGTTCCCTTGGTATCTCTAATTTTCTTGAAGAGATCTCTAGTCTTCCCCATTCTATTGTTTCCCTCAATTTCTTTGCACTGATCACTGAGGAAAGCTTTCTTATCTCACCTTGCTATTCATTGGAACTCTGCATTCAAATAGGTATATCTTTCCTTTTCTCCTTTGCTTTCCACTTCTCTTCTTTTCACAGGTATTTGTAAGGCCTCCTCAGACAGCCATTTTGCCTTTCATTTTCTTGGGAATGGTTTTGATCACTGCTTCCTGTACAATGTCATGAACCTCCATCCATAGTTCTTCAGGCACTCTATCAGATCTAATCCCTCGAATCTGTTTGTCACTTCCACTTATCATTGAAAGGGGTTTGATTCAGGTCACACCCGAATGGTCTAGTGGTTTTCCCCACTTTCTTCAATTTAAGTATGAATTTTGCAATAAGCAGTTCATGATCTGAGCCCCAGTCGGCTCCTAGTCTTGTTTTTGCTGACTGTATAGAGCTTCTCTATCTTTGGCTGCAAAGAATATAATCAATCTGATTTTGGTGTTGACCATCTGGTGATGTCCATGTGTAGAGTCTTCTCTTGTGTTGTGGGAAGAGGGTGTTTGCTATGACCAGTGTGTTCTCTTGGCAAAACTCTGTTAGCCTTTGCCATTTCATTTTAAGACCAAACTCGCCTGTTACTCCAGGTATTACTTTTGCTTTCGAGTCCCATCCATCCATCTATCTATCTATTGAGAGAAAAGGTGAATAAGAAAAAAGGTTAAAACTTTACTAGGGCCTTAGGGAAACAGGCCCTCTTGTTAATCTTAAAACAAACCTTTATCTCAAGAATATGTAAGGGGCTCATATCTTAGGAATGCAGCCTACAGGAGGCTTTCCGGGGGATGTTTACCTCAAAACCATTCCAGGAAATTATTTTCCAGAAAAACAGCTAACAGCTAAAATGCAGCTCGGTCAACCGTTTCAGCCTGATAACGAATGGACCTATCCCTGAAAATGTCAAGACCTGTACGCCAATCAGGCTGTTCCACCCTAGCGGCCCCTGTTTGTGGTTTTTGTGCTTAAAAACTGCTCTGTAACGAGTGTTCGGGGTTCGTTCCTCCCTGGAGGTGACTGAACCCTGGTGCGCCGGCCCAATAAATCCCCTTGCTGTTTGCATCGAGTCCGAGTCTTGGTGATCTTTGGGGCAACAGATCTCTGGAAGGAGACCGCGAGGCCTAACATTTGGGGGCTCGTCCGGGATCTCTCGCCCATCTTAGATCTCCCTGACACCGGGATTCGGAGGTACGCTCGAGCTCTGTTGTATGTTCTTGTCGTGTTGGCTCTGTACTTACTCAGAATTAAGGTACTGCTCACACGTCTGTCCAACTCTGGTTTTCTGAATTTTCTGAAATCTGCTTGAGAGGCAGATCTGTGACGATCCTTGGGGACGCCCAAGACGTCAATCTGGAAGGAGGGTTCAGTTTTGACCCCCCTTCATCTGAATCAGGCGGAGCCTCTGGCGGGGCTCCCATCTGTAGTCTTTTTTGTTTTTGGTCAGACAGGCGGCGGCCGTTCTTTCTTTTCGTCTTGGCTTTGTTTGTCTCTCTCCTAACTTGTCTTTCCTGTGGCATCCCCAGACGACTTGACGATGGGACAGACTGTGACAACCCCCTTGTCACTGACAACAAGTCATTGGACTGAAGTTAAGACCAGGGCACATAACCTTTCAGTAAGGGTTAAGAAGGGAAAGTGGCAGACTTTGTGCTCAGCGGAATGGCCCAGCTTTCAGACGGGGTGGCCACCCGAAGGTTCTTTCTCCTCAGAACAGGTCAGCCTAGTTAAGGCTGTAGTTTTTGCCCCTGGACCCCACGGACACCCAGACCAGGTGCCTTATATTATGGTATGGGAGGACCTGGTCCTCCCTGCGCCCACGGCGTGGGTCCGGCCCTTTGTTCCTTTCCCAGGAACGTCGTCGGGACCTGCTGCAGGGATTTTCGCCTTGAGGCCAGCAGAAAAAGCAAAAGCAAAAGCGAGAGCTCCTGCCAAAAAGATATACCCAGATACCCAGGCCAACCTCTTACTCCTGGAAGTATGGGAGGACCTGGTCCTCCCTGCGCCCACGGCGTGGGTCCGGCCCTTTGTTCCTTTCCCAGGAACGTCGTCGGGACCTGCTGCAGGGATTTTCGCCTTGAGGCCAGCAGAAAAAGCAAAAGCAAAAGCGAGAGCTCCTGCCAAAAAGATATACCCAGATACCCAGGCCAACCTCTTACTCCTGGACCCCCCTCCGCCCTATCCACCGGCGTTGGTCCCCTCGGACCCACTCCCCACGGCCCTGGCAACTCAGCCAACTGCACCGTCCGAGCCTGCCCTGGACGGAGGAGAGTCGCGCCCAGCGGCGGGGATGTGAAGTCGCCGAGCAGCCACCCCAGAATCCTCTGCCGTCCTCCTCCTTCGGGAGTACGCCCCTCCCCCCCC